>JANHFT010001188.1:169259-179652 GCA_032467955.1 Pseudoxenodon macrops | reverse complement strand
GAGTATAAGATGCACCCAAATTATCAGCCCCAATTAGGGGGAGAAAAGGTGCGTCTTATATTCAGAAAAATACGGTATAGCTATACCTATACCTATACTTATACCTATAGCAATCCTGCCTCCAGTTTTCCCCACAGCTCTGTGGGATAGGTGGGCTGAAAAAAGACAGATTAGCTACAAATAACCCAGTGAGCTTCTATGTGTAGGAGTAGACTGGAACGTGGCTCTTTCTATTGCTAGTCCAACACCGTCATCACTATACAGGTAGTCCTCAACTTACGACCACAATTGAGCCCCACATTTCTGTTGCTAAGCGAGACATTTGTTAAGCGAATTTTGTCCCATTTTACCACCTTTATTACTGCAGTTGTTAAGTGAATTGCCATAGTTGTTAAATTAGTAACATGGTTGTTTAAGCGAATCTGATTTTCCCATTGACTTTGCTTGCCTTAAAGTTGCAAAAGATGATCTCATGAGCCCAGGACACTGCAACCGTCATAAATATGAACCACTTGCCAAGCGTCCAAATGTTGATCCCGTGACCATAGGGATGCTGCAACGGTCGTAAGTGTGAAAAACAGTGATACGTCACTGTCTCCGGTGCCGTTGTAACTTTGAACGGTCACTAAATGAACTGCTGTAAGTCAAGGACTACCTGTACTACACAGCACACCACAAGTAACATACCTGATTCAGTGTAATGTGAAAACTTGGTTCTGTGACTAATGAAAACAGGCTTCAGAGCTGAAAACATGGTCCAGCATCTTGAAACACATGGAGATCTTATGGCAAATGCTCAAAGGCTTTGTGGTAGGCAGGCTGGATTACTGAAAGAGAGGAAATTTGGAGTTTTAAAAGGCTGTGTTGGCAATCTAACCAAAGGATATTAAACAGAGGAGAAATGAGAATTTCTGGGCTTAATTCAACCGTATCAGTGTTGCAAAGATAGGAAAGCAAACGGTTATGAGCCCTATCAGTAAGGAGATATTTACAAAGTAAGAACTTCCTCCTATCCGTTCTCTCATTAACTACTATTCCAAGGGGTGAGAAATAACGTTCATGCTTTTTGTTCCCCTGCTTCACCTGGGACCAATATAATGAATTTTTTCAGGCGAACCTGTTTTCCCCCTAGATCAGCTGAGAGTCCAACACATTAATCACTTCACCAGTTGGGTGGGATTTAATATATTTCACTGGGAAGATCAAGCAAAGAGGGCAGTTAGACGTCACTTGGAAGACTTGAAGCTAAGGTAGAGTCTCACTAGAAGAACTGCTTTCTTGCTTTAGTTCTGCTTTAAGCAGCCCTTTTAAGTTAATTTATACCTTGCAGAATTGCTGGAGGGATAGCAACAGAAATAAATAGATACTGCAATGCTAAACTGATTTTTCTTTCTAAAATGCTTCAGTTCTCATGGCAAATGAATGACTTCAAGAAGCTTACCTCATTCCTTTTTCACTAAGCATACCTAGTATTCAGAGGTATACTTGACATTCAAAGCATGTGGCTCCCAATAGCCATGGATGCAGCCTCTGGAGGCTTTTCCAGTAATGGCCCCCAAATTGCAATTCTATTTGAGCTGAGTGTTTACTGGCCAGATGCCCTTCCTGTTGCCAATGCAGAGTTCGCAGCTGATATTTACACATTGTGTGCCCAGAGAGAGAAATATCTGCCACTACCTGGGATTGTACAATTTAATTAATGTCATCATTTAATTAGGTTTTGTCCCACCCAGAAGCCAGTTGTAGCCTTTAGTTGCCAAAACATTATACGCTTTTGCAACAGTTGGCCTTGGCAACATTGGAGTTAATTTTTAGACCTGTTCTATGGATTGCTGAATGGGACACGCTATTCATCGATGCCAGTAGCCTTCCCTAGTTGAAGGCAGGAGAGTGTGGGACACAGAAGGTGACACTTTCGGGGAAAAGGATTGAACAAAGCTCATGTGTGTAGTTTGCTTATCAAGACACCCCATTACCATTAGCTGAGGACACATCCTCAAAATAGTGTCTCCATCTTGCATACCATCTACTGCTGAAGTAGACTGAAGCAATAGCAATAGCACTTAGACTTATATACCGCTTTACAGTGCTTTACAGCCCTCTCTAAGCGGTTTACAGAGCCAGCATATTTCCCCCAATAATATGGGTCCTCATTTTACCCACAGCAGAAGGATGGAAGGCTGAGTCAACCTTGAGCCTGGTGTGAGTCAAACTGCCAGATTGCAGTCAGTTAGCAGAAGTAGCCTGCAGTACTGTACTCTAACTACTGCACCACCGCTAGTACACGTTTTTTCAGCATGAAAGTACAGTTTTCTCTGCGAAATTTTAAGAAAACCTCTCACAGTTGGTGAGGGTCCTATTTCAGCCAAAGGAAACTGCCATTCCCTATTAGTGCTCTGCTGTGTAGAGATATTATATGGATAGCAGTACATCATGGCCTCTTTCTGGGGTTGGGGCAATTAAGGACAAGGTATAGGGTAGGGCAGTTCATGCCACCATGATTTCCTCCATGCTCCAAGAAGGGAGCATCAAACAGTAAGGCAAATATATGTATGGGTTCAAGTAAAGAGCATTGTGAAGTAAGAGTCATAGGTTTATGGAATATCTACCAATCTTGACTTTTGGCCTTGGAAGACCATCTCTTTTCCCCACACTTATGCTCTGGTTTGTTTTTATTTGACAGGACAATGTCCCTGCACCTCCCGCTTGGGCTGTTTTGACCCTGAAGGATTCAGAAGTAGATTCTTCTTACTGACCCCACTTTACATTATTGTTCCTAGCAAATATTCTCAAGGCAGTCCAGGAGCAGCAAAGCCAGTTTAATTTTTTTGGGGGTGAGAACAAATTAGAGTCCTCATCCAATGTTCCCTCTTCCAAACAAAATTACTCACATCCTGGAATTCCCCGTGGAAGGATTAAGTAGAGGCATTATTCTAAAGTGTGTAAACTGTAGCCATCAAGATGTCACTTAGAGAAATATCATCGTGGAGATTGTGAAAGATTGCAAGGCCGGCTTTCTTGAATGAGAGACCGAGTCATCCATACATCTCTGGTTCTTCGGTGAAATTCAATAGATGATATATAGATTTGTGGCTGCAAAGTATTCAGTTCAGCTCCTGCAGACAGGATGTATATTGAATGGACGAACTCGGAGAGCCTTGCTTATTAGTTTGTTATCCCTTTGGCATCTAAAAAGAGCCCCAGAAGCAATATTTTGAAACTGCCATATTAGAAAATCTTGATTAAAAACTGGGATGTGGGGAGGGGAGGATTTAACAACACCCAGCAGTCCAATCCATCTCCATTTGTCATCAGAAAGACAAGAGGGAATAGTGGTCAACACAAGGTATCAAGCAATCAATGATAAAGTAGCAAAGAGAATATAGGATGGGATAGTCAGTCAGTCAAGATAGGATATGATAAAGCTTTCCTTCACTGACTTGTCACAAATAATTCGTTCATTTTCTTGGTTTTCTTGGTTATCTTCCCCTTCTCCGCCCCCCTTTTCCTCCCTGAAAAATCTTCAAATTTTTTAAAGAACTTTTTTAAGAACAACAACATCAACTAGTTTTTAAAAAATGGGTTTTGAAAATTGAATTGACAAAGATGCTGACTTTGAAAGTTATGGTTATTTTAAGATTTTGTTTAGGATTATGTTTAAATTAAATATTATTTTTACAATCTGTTTGATAATGATGGGAAAGTATTGGTGAACTAAGAATTGGATTATTGGATTGATTTAAGTATAAACGTATTGTATATAATATCAAAGTTAGAGTTAGATATTAGTTGTATTATGTTTAACTTGGAGTAAGAGATTGGCTGATCACATATTTGTTTCTATCCTGAGGAATATTTTTCCCCTTTCTTCTTGTACTTTTTAACTTTTTTCCATTTTGAATTTCCTCCCCCTTTTTTGCAGTTATTTCGTATTTTATTTTTTCTTTAAATTTAATAATGTTAAAAGGAAGGAAGGAAACAAAAAAAGAATAGCAACAGAAAAAAACAAATCAGTAAAATATACAGTAGTAGGCAATTCTAGTTGAGAAGCTAAGACAAAATGGCTGCCATTACTCCATTGATGTCTTCCTGTAGCCAATTTCTTTCCCCTGTTTTCCTTTAATGTTCTCTAACTTTCCTTTTTCATCCCAGATAATATGCATACGTCTTTTCTAAAATATTCTCTGCTTATTTTATTTATTTTTATTTATTAAATTTTTATACCTCCCATCTCCATTACAAAGTGACTTTTTCCCTGCTTCATAAATGAAATTTAGTCCATGGATCCAATGGACTCTGGTATTTTCCAGAGATAATGCACTAATTTTGGTTATATGACATAAACAATAATCCACAAATCATGTTAATAAAAGTACGTGTAAAAGTAGATCATCTACACTGCAAAATAAGAGGCGGAAATCTAACTTTCAGTACTTATTCATATCTACGAAAATGGGTCTTTATTTTGAAGCTTCCCAAATGCAGTAGAAGAATATATATTTTTCTGTGTGTTTGTATGTTTCTGTTACTATCAAGTCCTTACAAAATCCTTCATATTAAAGGGGTAAGTAGGTGTGGGTCTACCACTGTAGATACCAACTAAAATGCAATGTTGTGTTATGGTATGTATAGGTTCATTCATATTCTGTGTGACTGTTTACCTTCAGAAGGAACAGTCTCCATGCCTGTCAGTTCACTCATTTGGGTGAAGATATACAAGACCTTCGGCAAGGCTAGAAATAGGTGGTTCTTCAAAAAATTCTGTTGCTCAACTTAGCAGAGCATTTTTGGAAGATGATTATTTAGATTTTTTTGTAAAATGAAGAACCATCAAACCAGATAGATAGAGTAGATGGAAATTGCAATTAAGGTGTTTTTTTTTTAATACACACATGAGATATTTAAGGTATCACTTCTGGTTTTCTTAATTTTTTTGTTTTAAAAAAACCTGCTACACTTAAAGCAGCCTTTGCAAACCATTTGCAGAGGCCTGTTCCTTGTCCAGTAGCACTTCCTGAACAGTCTGAGTCTCCCTACAACATCATTTCTTTTAGGGGTGGGTTCTACTTACCTTCCCTACCAGAGTTGTGTTGGAAGTGTGCATGCACACAAGCGTAGCAAGTGTGCATGCACTCATCACTTCTGGGTGAAGACCCTCTTTGCATGCATGCATGTGCAGAGGGTTGTTTTTCAACCAATTTTCGACTGGAGGACCGGTTCGGAGGCGGGTCCAGCTGGCCATCGCTGCCAGTTCGGCGAGCGGGTGGAAATTCCCGCTAGCGAACCATTCTAGTGACCCAGTCTGAACCAGCAGGAACCCACCTCTGATTTCTTTCCATGGGCAGTCCATGAAGTGCCAAAGACAAAGAGTTTAGTGTTGCTGTAATCATGCCAGATTTCTTAATTTATTTATTTTTTTAAAGCTGTTTGTATGAGGATAAAACCTTAATTCACTCTGAGGAATTTCATTCATCTCAGTACTCATCCATTGGTCTTCTACAGATGGATAGCAATCAGTGTAGCTCAGAAAAGCTTTCTAAGTAACACAAAGGAGGCTTTTGTAAGGATGATTTATATCATCCTCTCCCTACCCTAGAATCTGCAATGCTGTTTATTTCTCAATGGATTTTTTATTCATTTTACACAAATGGGCAGTACCCCGACACACTGAAAAATGTGCTCTTCCCTTCGCATCTCGGGAGATTCTGAGTGCTTTGCAGATTGGGGCTCTCTCCAGCAGCACTTCCTTCATCAATCATCAATCCCTTTATCCAATAGTCATTTGATAATGCTGTTTATTTATTTATTTTAAATGAAAAACAGAAAAAATAAAATAAAGTGGGCTGAGGTCAACATCCCCGTAATAACAAGAAGCATAAAGCATTGAAACAAACACCCACCTCAACGCAAAAACCCCTTGTTATTCTGTGATAAATCAGAAGGAAAGAGGTGGGAGGGGATAAGCTCTCCAGCATTTTTAACCTTTTTTAACCTTTTTGTGTACGCTTTGCAAAGTGTTAACTATGGATGGATTGTGGAAGAAGCAATAACAATTATACCGCTTCACCGTGCTTTACAGCCCTCCCTAAGCCATTTTACAGAGTCAGCATATTATACCCAACAATCTGGGTCCTCATTTTACTGACCTCGGAAGGATGGAAGGATGAGTCAACCTTGAGCCAGTGAGACTTGAACTGCCGTACTGCTGGCAGCCGGCAGTCAGCAGAATTAGCCTGCAGTATTGCATTCTAACCACTGCACCACCGCAGCTCTTCTAAAACGATTATTTAAAAAAAGAACATGATTGTGCAAATTATGGAAACTGTATTAATTCTCTCAGATGTCTCTGTGAACACAAAAGGCAAAATTTGTCCTGTTGAAATTCAACATTGTCAACTACTTTTGTTAGATCCAGAACAAAACCCATCTTAGGAATGTGGAGTCAGAAGTCACCATCCCTGAATGCATGGGAACTTCCTGAGACACTTCCATTTTCCCATAGAAATTTGAGTTTTTTTCAGGAGCAACCAAACAGAGATTTAGTATTCCTCAACTAAGAACTTAGGGAGTCTTAGAAAAGGATTGTCCTATGTATCAATTCCAAATAAGTTTTACCGATTGCTCTAAGACATTATTTATTTAGCCATGTTTTGTTGAATAAACTAGCACTTCCGGGTGTCATAAATCCACCAAGCAACTTTTGGGTGGCCAGAGATTGCATTGAACATTTTGAGAGGTTGAAATTGAGTAGGATCATATCTACTAGATGAAGGGGGCAGTTTCTCTCTCTTTTTAAAAAAGAAATTGTGGTGGTATTCATAATTTACATTAGAGTTTTCATGTCTTGCTCCCCTTTGAATTGGGAAAAGTACTGTCAGTTTTCAGCAATTATAGAATGAGGGGCTTGTAAAGGCTGCATAAAGGGTGTCAGAAACCAGAGGTTGCCTACTCCTGAACTAAGCCACAAACTTGTATGAATCACAATGCCTAGATTCATCAAGCTGAGGTGTGTGTGTGTGTGTGTATGTGTGTAAAAGGAGAATGAGTAGTTTTTAACTTGGAATGTCAAGCATATTAGAAAAGAGAATTATGGGTGCCTTTCAAATGTCTCCCAAGACCCTAGATATAGGAACAATTACATTAATTACTCTGAAAACCACATAACCTCACTCAGTATTGCACATCTATCACTCACCAAGCACCTAAGTAATGGCTGAATTATGAATGAACATATGCTAAGCCAACATGGTGCAGAAAGAGACTGATACTTTCCTCTGCGTCAAGAAAAAAAAACCCAGCCAACTCTATAGAGACTTGGGTAGTTTTAACCAACATGCCATTTCCTCTTCCTGCTAATTTTCTAATGACAAAATATCCTTGGCAACCTAGTTTCACACTCTCTGTCCTCTTGAGATCCATTGAGTAAATATATAGCCAAGTGTCCAAACAGAGCTTGGAAAGTTCATTAAGGGAAAGGGGATATGCTGAAGTGAGTAGCTCAAATGACATGAAAACTGCTGGCAGATTCTTCTAGTTGATTCAGAAATGTTCAGTCTTTCACTGAGCAAGTTTTGCAAGCATTGAGTTGAACAGGATCCTACTATTGTAGTGACTGAATCTGTAGTAGCAAACACCACTGGACAGAATGGTACATACAGTAGTGAATCTGGTCTTTTCTTATAAACTTTAATTTACTAAACTATAAAAAGTAAACTAGTAAGCTAGAATTTACTAAATCAATCCCTTTGTTCCAGTGGTGGGTTGCTCCCGGTTCAATCCGGTTCTCCCAAACCGCTGACTCCAAGACGAGAACGAACCAGTTCTCTATTACTGTGTAAATTGGCCCGCAGATTTAATTACCGCTCCACAGGTTTTTTCCTTGCTCCTTGCCCTGTTTTCAAGGTGGAAGTTGAATTTCTTCACGAACTGCGCACTGAATGAAACAGGCCCGGGTGCGAGCGAAGCGAGTAAAGCTGGTAGGAACCCACCTCTTCTTGGTTCTCTTGGTAGACCATACATCTTCTATTGCACATTGCTATCATGTGATGTATCGTGATGTTTTTCCCCTTTGTGGAGTTGGGGTGGGCGTGCCCTCTGTGTGATGCATCTGGCCTACAGGCCGCCAGTTTGACACTCCTGTAAATCTACTGCCATTAAAATAACAGAAACAAGAAAACCCAGATAAAGATCTGTTTCTTGGGCATGTGGAACAATTCTCCTCAAGTCCCGTTACCTTTCCCTCAAGGGAAAGATGGAAGCCATACGACCTAGACTTTGAAGATATGACTTTAGCGGAAAAAACTTGAAACTCCATGGGAAAACCCTGCTCACACAGAAGACTTAGAGGACCCTCCAGGTATCCATTGTCTTTCTCACCATAGAGATACTGCACTTAAGCCATCTATGTCATTTTATCTAGGTTTTTGCTGTGTTCTTTAATTTTTGCTTTTCATTATGGTGATGGTTGATAGGCAGGTCAACCATTAATTTGGCTCAAGGATGCTCTGCCTCCAGGATCATGATTGAATGATTCACTTGACAAAAAAAACTAATTGGGAAGAAGCTGCAAGCAAAGAAAGATGAAGATGATTGGTTTAGATTTTCTAAAGCTAGAAGAGCTTCTCTATACCTCTACACCCCTATATTAATCGCATGAACTCCGTACCTCTCTTTTGAACTCATTAACTCTAACACCCGTTATAGTTTATAGAGGCAAGATCTGGTGTAATGGAAAGTTACTCCAGCAAAGGAACAACCTTTACTGATTTATATGGAAATAGTAGTGGGCAGTGTCACTTCCTATATCTTCGTTTCATTCTAAGCTAATTTGGCGAAAGAGGAAGCACTTCCTTCTAATCATGTTTTCTTGAATATGGTTTATGATATTTGTATTCTTTCTATTAGGAACACGGTGGCTCGGTGGCTAAGACGCTGAGCTTGTCGATAAGAAAGGTTGGTAGTTCGGTGGTTTGAATCCCTAGTACTGCGTAACGGAGTGAGCTCCCATTACTTGTCCCAGCTTCTGTCAACCTAGCAGTTTGAAATCATGTAAAAATGGAAGTAGAAAAATAGGGACCACCTTTGGTGGGAAGGTAACAGCATTTTCTGCGCCTTTGGCATTTAATCATGCCGGCCACATGACCACTGAGACATCTTCAGACAGAGCTGGCGCTTCGGTTTTGAAACGGAGTTGAGCACCGCCCCCTAGAGTCAGGAATGACTGGCACATGTGCGAGGGGAATGTTTACCTTTACCTATTCTTTCTATTATTTTTTATTAGTGTATCAGTCCAAAAACTCTTTACATGTTCACTTCTAGAAATTGAATGCATGCTCAACAACGAACTGATTTTTGTTGGGTTGGAAAAAGTAGAACAAAATTTAAGTTAAGAAAAGATAATAATTCATAACAGTTAAGAAAAAAAATGACTTATTGATTGACTGATGTGTTTTTAATCACTTCATACATACTTAGAATGCAAATACAAATAAAAAGCATAAAATCATTAATGGCCATGTTAGGAAGCATGCAGAATGTAATTAACTAGGACACGTTTAGTCATTTTTAAAATAAACTCTTTTCCATTGATACCAATGGAATTTAAGTTTAATTAACAATTAATAGTTCATTAATTTTTGTTCTAAATATGATTAGGTCTAGAGCCAATCCAAAATAAATAGTTCTAGGCAGTGATGAAATCTAAAACTTTTCCCTACTGGTTCTGTGGGCGTGGCTTGGTGGGTGTGGCTTGGTGGTCATGTCACTGGGTAGGCGTGGCTTGGTGGTCATTGTCATATGACCAGATGAGCTCAAAAACCAACTTTCACACTTCACACACAAACAACACAAAAGCCACACAACCGACTCACACACAATGCAAAACCACACAAAATGGCCCCTGCAACAAGCGGGAACCTCACAGAGTAATAGTTGGGGGAATATGTAGTAAAAAATGCTTTTAAAAAGTTTTTTAAAAGGTTTTGATACCCCGCTCAACTGATCGTCAAACAGCTGATAGTCGAAACCTTTTTAAAAAGTTTTTAAAGTATTTTTTACTACCAGTTCAAGCAAATAGGTAGTAAAAATGCTTTTTAAAAAGTTTTTTAAAAAGGAGAAGAAGGCGTGGCTAGCCAAGGCGAGCAGACATTCTCCGGGTAGCTCCTGGAGATCGTCGAACCTCAGCCCAACTGGGGGTCCGTAGCGGACCCTGAACTGTCCTGGAGGGACAGGAAGCTGCAGGAAGGGGGGAAAGGCAATTTCCCCCGAAATGCAGCTTGAAGCCTCAACCCGGCGACGGAAGAGGTGGGGCACTCCCGTCCCAGCCTTGGCTTTCCACTTTGAAGGGATTTGATGGTTGATATCTTTTGTCAGAGGAAAAGATCAAGAAAGTGCA
>JANHFT010001188.1:77747-91805 GCA_032467955.1 Pseudoxenodon macrops | reverse complement strand
TGCTGAAGCTGACCAGACTAAGGACGCTAGCCAGATGAATACCTGGTAGGCAGATTTTTTCCCCCTATTTTCCTCCCAAAAAAACCAGGTGCGTCTTATACTCCGAAAAATACGGTAATAAATGTCTTGCTTAACAACATAGATTTTGGGGTCCATTGTGGTCGTAAGTCAAAGACTGCCTGTATTTAGTTAAAATCTCTGCCAGATTCAGAGTTGTTATTTAGTTGTGAAATTAACAAAGGTAACTCTTAGTTTTTTCAATCTTATTACTTTGCAATCTTCAGAATCCTATAGCCAGAATTCCCAGCTATATTTATTTCTAGGCTGTCTTCTACAGCATATATTATTCAAATACAAAGCACCAAATTATACAGCTGTCAATCAAACTTTCAAACTTTAAACTTGTTCTGAAGGTCAGCAAATTACTGTTCCCCCCCCCCTTGGGGTAATAGGCATGCATATCATGAGACCAAGTTGGATAACTTCCAACAGGAGTATTTGAATGACCTGACACAGAATTTAATCAAGTGAATATTCGTGGGGGGATCTATTAACTTATTAGAGCTGTAGTAATATTGCCACCAAACCCTTCAATTGAGTGGGGGTAGGTTGGCCTGGAAGAAAACAATTTCCCCAAAATCAATCTATGAGCTTTTAGAATTCACCATTATCAATCTCCCTGGTCCTGGTTCAACTTCTTAAATGTAGCAAGGCATGATTACATTACATACTATAAAAATCTGGTTTCAATGCGAATGTATATGCTGGCCATAACAAAATCTTTTGAATATAGCTCTCAGACTGTTGGCAATTCAGCCAATGCTGCAGCTTTTCGCTTTTCTATTGCTTCCGCCCTCCCCTCTCCTTTTTTTGTCAACAGAAGTATCTAGCAGTTCTTAATATAGAAAACTTCGTTTATTTTCTATTCAGTTTCTCACATTTTCTACATTTTTCTGTTAATTGGTGTGATTTAATGAGTTCTTTGAACAGCTTCAAAATATGTAACATCTGGGGTATTCTATCAAAAGATTCATTAGTAGGTTTTTAATAAAGCATGCTCTTTACTTACTGTTTTCAATTGGGTGAAGGTGTGGAATAGGTATACATGAAGAGTACACCAGTTCTAAAGTCTATTAAACGAAGAAATATGCAATCTTGAAATCAAACTATGTACGATGGACTAGGTTTTCTACTAGCTGTGGAACAAGTAAGATATACATAAGGGAAATAACACCCTCAATCATACCACGAGTACAACGAAACAGTGATTTAAAATAATGTTGAGCAATGGTTCTCAACCTGTGGTTTGTGGACCCTGGGGAACAAATAATGAGTTTCTGCAAATGCTTAAAGAAATGTTATGATTTAAATCTTGAGTTAAGGCTTGGGATCCATGGTTATCGTCCATGGCCACAAAAGGCATTTAAAAGGGATTTGTAGTGAAGAAAATGTTGAGAACTACTGATATAGAAGAAAGAATATGTCTTTGTGCTTCCCCCCTCTTAATAAAGAAGATATAATATCAGAAAGAAGCACAATGCACAGCTTTTATGAAGAAACACAAGGAGGAAAAGTAAAGGCTAGAATTATCAAACAGGATCATGTTGGTACAAAGGAGTCAATTGTCAAGCTGTGGCCAAAATGAGTGATTCAGACGTAGCTTCATTCATATACTAGCTAACTCACATTACAATCATATCAGACTGGAACAGACTAAATTTCTGCGAACTCAGTTTGGGTTACTTCTTAGAGTTTCCCTATGGAGGGGCTTCCATTATCTTTTCCTCATAGGGAGAAAAGCAGCTGGGGAGGCAATTTTATGGAAATTGCTTACGCTACAGTTTTTCTGAACCTAAATGCAGCCATTTGCTCTTTATTATACAAGCAAACAGCTGTCAGGAAAAGATGACAGAGAATGCACATGTAATATTTCATTTGTTGACAGCTTCTAAAGGCTACTCACAGGCAAGGCACAATTGGCAGCTAGATGGTGACAGGAAGGACCTGCCAAAATGTGAGTGGCTGTTTCCATTGGAGAAAAAGAAAATGAATCATAATTTGGCCTTGACTCCATTAGGTAAGATGAGACGGGGGGCAAGGGAGGGAGAATGAGGGGGGAGAGGGAGATTAAATTAAGATTAACCACCCTTCCCTTCCCCAACAATTTAATAGGATGTTTCTTTTATCTTGTTTGAGAAGGTTATTTCCAACTTAAACTATTATAATGACTATTATAGTTGGATGATCACAAGAAAATTAGCTATGGAGACCCCATTGGGACAATATGGTCAGCTCATATTCTCTACTTCCTGAGCTGGTTGCTTAAGGATTTGTGGGTCCAATTCAAACCTTTGATGTGAGACATAAAAGCCCATCTTGCCTCAGAGTCAAGTTATTAGAATGACCCTCCATATCCCAATGAACCTGTCTACCCCCTATTTTCTGGCCCCGTATTAAAATGTGTAAGATTGAGATCTCATTTCTAGGATGCAGCTATGATTTCTCCTCTATGGAATCATGTTTTCCATACAAGGTCCTACATTTGCTGTGGCATTATTGGAGAAACTTGGCTGAGACAAGATGGTAGTTCACATCTCCCAGCTCTCCCTCCCAACCTATTTTGGATAGCATTAGGGAAGTCAGAGACACAGCACCAGTGATTTATTTCACTGACCAAATGTTCTTTCCAACAATTTTCCAAATATGAGTGCATAGCATTGCATTTCCAGGACTAAATGTAGACAATCCTAGCAGGATTGAGTTTGGCGCAATCCTTTCTGCATCAGGCAATAATTTCTCACTTGGCAATTGCAGAAAGCAGCACTGAGAAATTGATGTTTGGCACTTGGTTCACATATCTTGGGTTCCTTCAATGAAGCAATGCCACCTATAAATATCCCAGAAGCATGCCTTCTTTTTATAATACCTGCCCTCTGCTGGCCTACATTCTGCTATAAGGTGCTATTATTTAGATGAGCTATGGAGGATGAACTGTGTGAGGTTGGCTCCAGTCAGTGCCGTTGAATATTCTCCTATTTCAATAATAGTCTACTGGAATTGGATGGCCAATACATTTGTAACAATAATACATTGACCAAATTTCCATCTGTCAATTGCAGATGTTCATACTGTTCACAGTATTATGCCAATAGATTATGTAACACCTTAGGTTTTTAAGAAATTGGTGTGTATGAAGGCCAATACCAGTTGAAGAACTAGCAGTTGTGAACAGATAATAACAATGGATAGATGAGTGGGACTTAGAAACAAAATGAAATTTAAACAGACAGGAAATGCTATCTACCAAACAAAATAATGGACTAAGGAGCTGAAGTTTAGTCACCTCCTGAGTCCATTGGGTATGTTGCCCTGCCTGTAAAAAAAGCAGATGTATAATTCATTAATGCTACAGCTCGAAACTGTCAATCCAGAGACAACAAAGGAGGCCAAATGATGTCCACAATAATATAACCAATTGGAAAGTCAAATACTAATCAAAAATCCATTAATATTAAAATCTAACACAATTGTCCTGACCCGATTCCCAAACATGACAAGCACACTGTTTGTAATTAAACATTCCCTTTATAAGGAGCATCAGAAGCCCTGGCCCAGCAGTCTCTAAGTGTCTGTGGAAAGTGAAGCTTGCTCCCTTTTCCCCCTGGAATGGTCCCAACACACTAGGAGTCTCTACCCACACTCATAAAGGAAGTCCTAGAAGGTGTGTTCACTCTTATCCAGCAGCAGACACACATACACACATGCTCAGAAGGTGTGCCCAAATCTCAGCACCGCAAATTCCAAGAAAGAATTCTGATAACGTTCCTGACAGGATTCAGAAATTCAGCATACCAGTGGCTGACCGTCAGGAGATGAATAGTTGCCTGCTGCACCTATCCATCTCCACCCCCCTGCCTTTTATCCCCTGAGCTAGGTGGGGCTTAGCTAGCAGCAGTGGCTCTTCCATCTCCAGGACCGACCATAGCATCCTGCTGCTCTCCTCTCCATATCAGGCACTGGGCCTAGCTGTTGCTCCTCTTCCTCATCAGCCACCTCCAGTCCTGGAGGATGTTGCCTCTCCATCTGGGGGCTGATGGACAGCCCAGGCTCCATCTCTGTCTCTATCTCTGACAGCTCCATTTCCTCTTCCCCCTAGGAGCTCTCAGACTGCCTTGATGCTGGCCCCAATTCCCACTCCACCTCCTGATCTGATTCGGCAGCCGGAGGGGCCAGTAGCCAACAGGCCACAAGAACAATCTAAAAATTATTAAACTATAGTTCAGGACCAGCCTCTTTCCCCCAAGAACTGGGCAAGAGAAACAGAACCAAACTGAAAACAACTGAAAGCTGATAGAAACGTTAGGACACGTAGCTTTGCCTAAAGGATCCCCAAAGAAAAAGTGATGACATTGCTACTGTGTGCAATTTCTTTGTATGAGAGCTGAAATACACAGTACGCTCTTAGGGGTGCCTGTTTTTGCCAGAAAAAAAGGAAAAGGTTGAAGACAAAAATGTTATGATGATACAGCTCAAAGAAAAGTCCTCAGAATATTTCCCTATCCATATAATTCCTTGCTTCAGATAATCCAATTTATATTCACATATTCTCATATCTTTTTACATGTACACGCAGATACATAAAGTATGACGTTTTTGAAGAATGAAACTTCTTTTTCAACAACATTGACTGTCAATCTGCTTTTTTATGAACATGAGAGAATTTTTTAATGTGCATAATTTCTGAGAGAATTTTAGTCCTATTTGTTCACTCATGACATGGGACAGATAATTTGCAGCATAAAGTTTTGCAGGACAGCTAAAATTAAAACTGAAAGTAATCTTCAAAAATTGGAACACTCCTGAAAAAAAGCACTGAAAAAATAGATCTCCGAACTAGTTAAACTACTCACTGAAAAAAAAAATTATTTGCATAATTAGTTAAACTATTACATCCAAAAGCAAGGAAGTGGACAGAATGTAGCAGATTCTAAGAAGAAACTATTTTTACCAGATGTTTGCTGATAATTCCTGTCCTGCTATATGATATCAGATGTCTGTAACAATTCCCTGGGAACAATGAATGTCAATCAAAAATAATACAAACTGGAAATAAGTATAAACTATAATATAAACCAGAGTTTAATCACTGTGGCTAAGACTTTGTGACAGCCAGCAACTATTTTCCCATTCTGCCTAACTTGTGTGCAAGAATTGGCATACTCAATTATCAGTAATTCTTTTTCCATCTAAAATATATATTTAATAGATATAAAACAGTTCATAAGAATCTTATGAACGCTGCACTATCAGGACAGAAACTGAAACTGTTGGGTTATTATAACATTTTTAATTATTTTTCTAATACAGAAAAGGTTCTGGGAATTGAAGTTTGACACTATTTAAAACTGCATACATATTTTTTTTCTATGCAATATGTGATGCAGACCTTCCCTCAGGACAATTTGGTTTCATTTCAACTTACTGAACTTGTATATGTATAGTTTATGCCCATAACTTCAATAAACTCTCGCACATGGAATTTTGGAGCCTGAAGTGTCTGGGTAAAACTATCCCATTAAGAGAGTGAATTGCCCTAATACATTTTAGAAGTAGCAAAGATCTTCATTCGTTTTATTGTCTGTTTAACAAATGAGGTATATAAATTATATGCTGAAAGGATAATGGAACAGGTTGACCTTTTGGGCAATTCAGTATTATGATTAGATTGATATCTTTTCTGCTACAACTTGAGAATGTTGAAAAAAGTTTGGAAATGTGATGAACCATGGAGGTAAAATTCATTATAATAATTCAAAACTTCAGGAGTAAATTATAGACAGTACATCATGTGCTATATTTGCTTTTCATTTCTATGGAAGGGGTTGTAACATGAACTTCAAACTGTAAAGAAATAATTAGAGATAAATAACTGGGTGAAACCCATTTGTGGCCTTTATACAGTATATTACTTCTGATGAAGTTTCTAATCCAATACCGCCTAGAAAACATTTTCAAACTTATTGATTCAAAGCCCTTTTATGATAAATTATTTGTGACACCCTCACAGAAACTTTCTGTCCTTTTCTCCCTGAATTTAACTAAATGAGTTTATTTAATTTAGATGTGTCTGGTGACTAGATGAGATGGTAAGAGTTTAATTATGCAACATGGCAGGCAGTCACTAAGCTTCTCTTATGCCTTCCCTATTGTGCAACCTACTCTTCCAATGAATGGAAGTTGATCTATGTGCTGGCCTCAAATCTCTTCAAACTCTCATTCTAAAACCCTGTAAATTTTGACATTCAAATTATGAATAGTAGTTACCACTTCATTTCTGAGATACGTCTTCTTTGCATCTGTGACCTCTTCCCTTGAATAGAGAGACTTAATAAAACTGATAAGTTATTTTCATTTTCATCAGGTATATAATTACATACCTGACTGCTTATGTAAGTACAGTAGCTCTGAACTCTCTGCTGTTCAGAAGCTCTATTGAAATAGGTGTTTTTTTAAAAACTTTTTTTCATGTAACTCCTGCTTGGACTGTTTCCACTTTAGAAAGAAATATTTTGAATTGTCCCACTACATTTTATATCTTTTTTTAAAAAAAGAATAGCAAGGAAATTTGGGTAAAATCAGACATCAAGTTAATGTTACAACATCTGGACTGCAAACATTGGGATAATCATATGGTAGGTGGGATCTCATTTTTGCAAACGAAAAGGTACACAAATGTAGCATCTACCTGCAACTCCTCAAAGCAAATACATATTTACTCAAGATTGCAAAAGACATGGCTGTTTGACCTGATGGCATAAAATCAGGCAGGCAGGAAGTACAGTTGTCTCCTTTTGTGTTCCAGATTTGAAGACAAATAATTGCTTTATTGTATATGCAATTGTTTGAACAAGGATGAGGATAGTCTCATGCATTAGATCTTTCGCCACAATCCCCTTCAATGTCTCCGTCTCTTCTCCCTCTCTGCCTTCCTCCCCTCTTTTGCCAAAATCCATCATACTGATTGATTGGAGTGTGGACAAATAGATAGATAGATAGATAGATAGATAGATAGATAGATAGATAGATAGATAGATAGATAGATAGATAGATAGATAGATAGTGTTGCAATAATCCAGTCAAGAGATGACCAAACGTTGTTGTGAAATCATTGATTTAACATCTCAAGTCTTGTAAAACTTTCCATGTTTCTTAGTATGAGCCTCTGAATCTGAAAGAAAAAGTTGAACATAGAATACAAACCAAGATGAAATTGCCCAGAATGGAAACAGGATTTTTTTTTAAAAAGAGAGAAATATCAGATTAATCTGTAGTTGAGGATCTGAATCTTCAGGAGAGGCAGAATCACCAGAGCATTACAAAACACGGTAAATTCTGGCAATAAAAGCTGCTATTTCCTACTGTTTTGATCATGGGCTATTAAACGGAGTAATCCCAATAATTTATTCTTTATCTGAAGAACTTGGAACTTGTGGTTAAGGTCAATGTCTCAATTGTCCCCAGAAGAACCCAAAGTTAAGTGAGGTAAATGACATAGAGAAGCGTAATCCTTGAAAGCTGATGCTAATTTTCGGCATGCCGTAATGCTTTTTTTTTATTATTGTTTATGCTACAATAGGCAAAACTGATTACTCCACCGGAGAATGTAGGAAGTGATGTTTGTTTGTTTGTAACCTCAAAGGACTCTCAGTCGGCCACTTCAGTGGGGAAAGGACTCGACTGGTTAAATTCTTCCCTAGGGAAGTTCCCAACTCTCCAGCCAACCTTGATATTGATAACTGATTTCTGATTTTCTTTTTCTTTTCTTTTGTGTTTTCAGAGTTGACCTATCCTGGGCGCAACATAACTGAACAAGTTTCTGCAGGATGAAAAGATGGCACGGCGGTTGCTTGCACCACCAGGCCCTGACAGTTTTAGGCCTTTCACTCCGGAATCTCTGGCTAACATTGAGAAGCGCATTGCAGAAGACAAGAAGAAGTGTCCTAAGCAAGACAGCAGTCACAGAGATGACGATGAAGAGAACAAACCAAAACCAAACAGTGACCTGGAGGCAGGGAAGAGTTTGCCTTTCATCTATGGGGACATCCCCAAAGGCCTGGTCGCTGTGCCACTGGAGGACTTTGACCCTTACTATATGACGCAGAAAGTGAGTCAGCAAACAACCAGCTATGTAAAAGTCAGCCTTCTGATGGTCAAAGGAGTTACAGGTTTGGGTAGCCAGAGGCTTCGTGTGAAAAGGGGGGGCAGAAAAACAACATCTGTATGGCCTTTGTTTGCAAAGATGTGTCTTGTCCTTGGGTTGTTGGGGGATGGGAGGAAAAAGGAAGAGGGAGAAAGTTAAGGGAGCAATCGCTTGGGCAGCTGAGTTTTTCGAAACCACCACACAGTTTATGTCATTGTATGAGTCGGAAGATTTAATGGGGAGGGAGTAATACATCCGAGAAAGGTGGCAAATGAGGCTGAAAAGAAGATTGACTTTTATTAGCAAATGGTCCATCGAAATCAGGGTAAGATAAAAACTGTCCCTTCACACCATGCTTATATTCCCAGAGGAAAAAAGGAAAATAGGATGAGGTTAGTGGTTCAAATATGCAAATGGGTACAGAAGTGGTGTTTTGCAGCACCAAAAGATGCCCCAAATTTTTCTGGAGAAAACAATGGCAATGACTCCCCCTTTTTTTTTGAGGAAACAGGAAATGCAGCTGTTAAATATTAAAGTCTAACTTCTTGGGAAAATATGTGGAATAGAGGTGAACCGGATAGCAATATGGAGAGAAAGAATCAGTTTCTCACCTGTATATAATGCATATAATATGCATTATATATGCATATAATCATATAATTGGTGACTGTCAGGTTAGAGTAGCTTGTATAAATTGGCTAAAAAGAATGAGATGAGTGGAATTTGTTTTTCCAGTGGGTGCATACAAATGAAACCCAAGTTCCAGCATTGGGGATTCTAAGTGGAAAACCAGACTTCTGTCAGCATATAAATGATATCCTCATATGAATAATAACAGACAGAGCTTATTTGTCTGGTAGCAATTGCAGATGCTCCAGCCTTTCTAGAGAATGCTAAGCAGATCGAGGAAATTACTACTAGGTATTAGGATTAATACCTCTGTCCACATATTGCTCAGATTTCTCCATGAGTCAGTCTTGTTTCTTATTTCAGAGGTCATTTAAATCTTGGGCAATGTCTGTGAGTAACAGGGGGCAGGACAAATAGTCAGTTAAAGGTGTTGGAATCTTGAACACTTATCTCTCTTCCAATTGGTTTCCAGGCTCTTGATTCCAGCATCTTACACTTCCATTAGACCGGTGTTTTTCAACCTTGGCAACTTGAAGCCTGGCTGGGGAATTCTGGGAGTTGAAATCCACCCAGCTTCAAGTTGCCAAGGTTGAGAAACATTGCACTAAACAATGTCCATCTCATGGATTTAATTTCTGTTCATTCCAGATACTTGGCTATGTTTGCCTCACATACCTAACTTGGACACTGAATAACACATTTTCTGAATAACACATTGAATTACAAGCTACCCCTACAGGTGGATTCACACAGTGTGCACAGAAAAAAACTAACCAAGATTAACCCTAAATCGGCTTCAACCTGAATAAACTATCTTCTAACCTTTTATCTGACCTGCCTGTTTGTGTTTTGTGATCATTTCTAGTGCAGCCATGTGAGAACTAAGAATTGCATTGTAAATGATGCTTTCTTACATATATTTGCCAACTTCTCACAAGTTTGTTTTTTACAATATCATGAATAGAAGCCTCTTTCACTCTTCCTCCACCTTCTTCAATTGATGCATTTGGGTGTATTTTGGATTTTTATTGTTGTAGAACTGAAGACTGAGTTCCAGGGTTTATGATTAGTGAGGGATCCTTGGTGTTCTCTGAGCTTGCTTGTTTTCTTGCAGACATTTCATTGACCAAACTAGGTAACATCATCAGTGCTAGTAAGGAATGGTGTTTGCCCTCAGTTTATAGTGGCTTGCCTGTCTGTGTGGGTGGGAGTTGTCTTGGAGGTTCTTTGGTTGGACTGTTTACTGATGACTTTTTTGGCAGTTTCTTGATTGGGGTATTGCTTACTTGATTATTAGTCTGATGTTAGCCTTAGAGTTAATCTATGCTGATCTGGGTGCTGATTGTTGGTGGGTCTTGTTGCTCCTTTTTGGACAGGGTGATAGTCTCTTTTGTCTATTGTGTCTATTGATGGCTGTTTTGTCAGAGTGGCAGGCTGGTTTCTTTGTTTGTTTTGTCAAACATGTACAAGATAGCAGGTATAGGAATAGAATAGAATTCTTTATTGGCCAAGTGTGATTGGATACACAAGGAATTTGTCTTTGGTGCATGTGCTCTCAGTATAAACATAAACATATACAAAGTAAACACAGATAAATGAGGACAGTAAGACAGGGACGGTAGGCACAATTCTAGAATTTCCCTGGTGTTTTTGGACTTGGCTTAGTCTAGGACGGTCACATTTTCCCAATTAAAACTATGGTTAAACCTGTCTATATGTTGTGAAATTAAAGAATTTTCATCATGCCTTCTGACTGCTAGTTGGTGTTCATAGATGCGTTCTGCCAGCCTTCTGCCTGTTTTGTCCTACATAGTGGTTGTTGCAGTCCTTACATTGTTTATTGTAGAGGACTCCTGTTTTTTTCTTCCGGGGTTGTTGGGTCTTTTTGATCTGCTTCAGACCTTTCTTTTTAGAGAAACAACTCATCTCCCACAAGGGAAGCTGTGTAAGGACTTTATATAAATGAGTCTAAACACACTGCAGCAACCGGGAATAACAGAAGAAGAAAATAGAGCATCTATAAAACATATTCCAATAAAGTGGATATCCACACAACTTTATTAAAAAGTCCCTGACCACTCAACTTTATGCAGCACAACAACAGAAATCCTAAAAAGAATCATACTGTACATCAAGAATATCTCAGAAACCACCAATAGACTCCTACAACCACATGGGATCAGCATAGCACACAAGCCAACTAAAGCCCTTCAAAACATCCTAAGCGGACCAAAAGGAAGCTGACAGTGAAAAAGTCTTGAGGAGGCTTTGCTTCAACATCTTCCTATAAGATATATACATAATGCACATTCTGTGTTGAGTATAGAGTGTCCTGGCTTAGGAATGAACAAGTTTTCCTGAGCTAAGGAACCACTGGTAGTTATTTACAGCATGATGAAAGCTGCACTCTAGAATTGGTGAACCCAAAGGAAGGGGAAAGACTAGAGCAATAAATAAATATGGTGTAAGTATTGAATAAATAGAAGACATCAGTGAATAATAAAGCAGTCTCTGGGCAAATGCTTCCAATAGGTTCAAAACGCCTTTAGCGAATTAATAGTACCCAACGGCTTTTATGGAAACTGAAGATAAACTGTGATAAACCAAGTAACATAAGTGCACACCCACACACACAAACCACTGATCATCAAGTGAGAGATTAGAATGGAAGAAAAGTGATATTTTAAAGGCAACTGGGTCAATCTGAAAATTTTCTCAGCATTCACTTTATCTGATCACTCTGAACTTGTAAAGAATATTATGTCCATTTTTATTTTATTTCATAACTACCGTATATTCTTAGTGTTTTCTTAGGAGCCATGGTGGCGCGGGGGTTAGAATGCAGTACTGCAGGCTACTTCTGATCACCGGCTGCCAGCAGTTTGGCAGTTCGAGTCTCGCTGGCTCAAGGTTGACTCAGCCTTCCAGCCTTCTGAGGTCGGTAAAATGAGGAGCCAGATTGTTGGGGCCAATAGGCGGACTCTGTAAACCGCTTAGTGTAAAGCACTGTGAAGCGGTATATACCATAAGTCTAAGTGCTATTCCTTTTCAGAGAGCTAGAAACCATTTCCAAGTGGTTTTCTCCCTTTGTGTACTAATTATAGTGGTCAATGGAATATTGGACCACAGTTTGCATCTTGTTAACCATCGATGTATCCCTCTATTCTAGGTTCCATTTACCCAGTCTATCATATTGTTTGCTACGCTGCGTGGTTTAAATACATTTAAAAAGTGAATACATTTTTAAAATGAATGAAAATTAGATGGACAACACATATGCAACTGAAAATGTACAAGTCACATGTATAGCTAAGAATGGCACCTCCATTGATTTTTATACCAGTGCATCTATCTATTCTTGGTGTCATGCTTATTTGAACTAGTGGAATATTTAGAAACCAAGACTGATGAGAAACCAAGGCTGCCCAAAATACACTTGTTTAGCTGGGGCTTTGGATATTGGTGCCTTTTTCAGTAGAGAAGTCTTTTAGTCTTATTCTCTTGAAGGCTTCAGGAACTTAAGACATTATTTCAAGGAATTTTCAGGAGATAATTGGAATCACAGGGGGAGGCATTTGCATTCTGCAATGGCTTAGGGACATGCTTTGTGTTTTTACCTGTTAGATGTGTCGATGACATTTATGTTTTAAAAACAAAACCAACAAAGGCATCATATAGCAAACAATAATAGGCATCCAAAACAAAAATCTGGGGGGAAAAACCTCAGTCCCCGGAGAATCATAGAAAAGAGATGAAGACGGGAGAGATGTGTTCTGCGCCCGTGGAGAATAACTTAACAACTCGTTATTCCCCAATAGACTAGCAGTAGGTTCTCCAGGTATAAATCTGCTGGCAATAGGAAGCCCCAGGATATTTCAGGAATGGTGCAGAAATAGACAGCCTTGGATCCTTTAGATAATGACTCTCCCTTTCCCCAGTGAGTCCACTAGATGTGGATCTTCCAACAGAAAGAAAAATGCTAGTAGGAAACAACAAATTTAAGTATCCTTCCCCACCCACACACTCCCAACTTTCCAATCCTAAAAAATATATTGTATTTTCAATCATGAACCACATAAACTAGCAAGTCTTCACGTTTGGCATATGTTCTGCCACTTCCGATCCCTTGCACTCTCTTAGGGTGATATAATTGTCAAGCAATAAACTTCAGACTCCAAAAACTAGGAGGCTTTCTAAATACAAATATTTTAACACTGTGGCAAAAGGCCAGCGAAGCAAAAGTAAAATTTACATCCAAAGATTGTTTGCCTGAAAGTGATCGTACACATGTTGATGTTTCCCAATAGATTCCCAGAAAAGTATTTGTAACTTAATCCCATGTTATTGCATGCTTAAATTGCACCCTAACATGAATTTGCTTGGGAATGAAGCTCACAGAAGAGAATATTTGTAGCTCAAGGTTGAACTGTGGAGTCCTTGGTGCTCTCTGAGCTTGGTGGTTTTCTTGCAGGTGCTTCATTACCAAATCAGGTAACATCAGCAGCACATTGATTATGTTATCTAGTTTGGTAATGAAACATCTGCAAGAAAACTACTAAATTCAGTGTGTACCAAGGATCCCATAATGAGTCCCACAGAACTCAGTGAAGACATAAATCAGTTTGTAATATTATAGTATTATGTATGTAATAGAACTGAGTTCTGAAGATGAGCTCGTATTTGAGACCATGCCAAGCATGGGTAAACTTTGGTGAACAAAAGGACAGAAATTCGTATTTTTTAAGGATGAAGGGCTGCAGGCTAAGTAAAGCTATGTCGTGGATCTGATGTGGCTGAGGTTTTGGGAGGATTCTTTATTTGTACATTGTGATATTCTATTTCCCACTTGAAAATAGCAGACTCTGCCATCATTTTCAATAGCTATGGTCGGAGATACCAAGGACTGCCCCAAAGAGACTTGAAGGTCACAGGCCCATCCCAATTATAAGTATATAATATTGTCTATTTAGAAGTCTTGGCATATTCGGGTCTTTTCCCGTGTAAGATTGAGAGTATCTTGGCGACGTTTAGATGAGGTCTCATTCATCATCTTCAGGCTGGTGCTTTCGGCTTCGTGCTTCTGCAAGCAAAGCGTGATCGGAGCTGCCATCTCTCTATAAATACTGGGGAGGTGTGAGGTGTTGGCTTTGCTGCTGTGAGCGGATTGGTTGGCTGTGTTGTTGCATCTTGATTGAAAACATCTGGAGTTGATGTTTGCAGATTAGTTT
>JANHFT010001188.1:60633-77647 GCA_032467955.1 Pseudoxenodon macrops | reverse complement strand
CACAGCAACAAAGCCAACACCTCACACCTCCCCAGTATTTATAGAGAGACGGCAGCTCAGATCACGCTTTGCTCGCACAAGCACGAAGCTGAAAGCACCAGCCTGAAGATGATGAGTGAGACCTCATCGAAAAGTCGCCAAGATACTCTCAATCTTACACGGGAAAAGACCCGAATACGCCAAGACTTGCATACCTATATCCGTGAAAACCTACGAAAACAAATATTGTCTATTTCTATATAGGAAACCTATATGTTGTTTTAAAATTTGCCTTTCTGTCATATCTTGTATTATTAAGTGTCCATATCTTCCTATTGTATAGATAGCTACTGTATATGTCAGTGAGACTGAATTTATGTGCTTCTAATGTAGACCCTTCTTATGAAGAGAATGCTGTAAAGATATTTTTTAAATCATTGTATACATTACATGCCACTATTCCATCACTTTTGAGATTTTAATAGTCATACCATTTGTTTATTCTCTGCAGAGTATTTTGAGGGATATGAGAAACATTTTCTTTTTGTTGGGCCTTTCTTAGAAAAATAATCTCAATTTTTAGTTGAACCATAATCTCCATCTCATTTTTTTTTTTGTATCAGATTATTGTAGAAATAATCTACAATATTAGGGGGAAATGCAATGTTTCACTTTCCCAAAACAAAGCAAGATTTCTTTGGCTTTTTTGATCCCCGTAAGTAAACAAGAAAATCCTTTTTTTAAAAAAATAAAATAATCCATTTGCATTATAAGGTAAAATAATAAGAAATGCCTGTCAATTTGGAAGATTCTTGAAATATGATGCAAAAAAAATAGATAAAGGGAGCAGTAAGAAAAAGAAAAGAGTGCCATGTATATTTGCGGCATCTGGCATTTATGGGATTTTAAATTTCCATGGCAACTGATGCTTTCATTTTATATTTGCTCATTTCAGAAGCAACACAGACACTGATGATAAAACTTGATCATACTTTTGCATGACCAGCAAAGGAAGTACAAGTTAGGCTGAACCTACTGGTCTGTCTCTGGTTTTCTAGCGCAGTCAACAATAACTTGTAACAAATCCAAATGTTGACAAAATCTGCTCTGCAATAAAGACCTGGGCTCACCAGGAAGAATCTAAATGCTTTTATACGCCTGAATAACCGCTCCATATTTACGGAAGGTGAATTGACAGAAATTATATTTACCTGCCAGCCTATAATATTATTAATACATATGAAATTTACAGTGTATGGAGCTTCATGGCTGTCTGCAATAAACACATTCTGTGAGCAAGAGCAACTTGCTCATGATAACATGAACACTTCTATTCGTATAGAACAATCAACTGCAGCCCACTCAAATATGTGTATAAATGTTAAAATAACAGTATGTTTTAAAGCAACAGATGATTGGCAGCCATATTGTTCTTCTCAGTATTATCATAGGGGGGGGGGAAACTACACAGGAAGAGGGGGAAACCAAATTTCTCAGTTGGAGTGTTGAAGTTTTGCAGAGGGAGGCAGATTGTTTTTCTATTGACAAGAAAAACTACTCCGCTGATGACCTTCCCTTTCCCTTCATTTCCTGTGGAAGCAAATCTATAGTACCTTTAGCCATACCATGATTTTTAATTGATCAAAGAGATAGGACTCTTGACAGCTTACAGCTCTCCCTTGTTGTAGATCACGGGTGTCAAACTCGATTTCATTGAGGGCCGCATCAGGATTGTGTTTGACCTCAGGAGGGCAGGGTGGGGGCGTGGCTAGGGGCGCCATGGCCAGCTCGACATCACTCCTTTCGGGAGAGCCTGTGGTGGCTTGAGATCCTTTTTCGGCTGCGACAGCCTCCTGCAACCCTCTGCCAGCAAAAACGGAGTTCAGGAGGCATAGTTCACTGGCATAGGCACCATGGGCCGGTCCTTTGCTGTCTCCAGGGCAGCCCTGCAGGCGAGATCTAAGCACCCCGTGGCCCAGATCCGGCCCCGATCTGACACTTCTGTTGTAGATGTTCAGACTCATCTCCATGGTACAGTGATGACAAACCTATGACATTTGCATCAAACGTGATACACCATAACATTTTGGTTAATATTCCAGCATTCACTAACACATAATGACAAATATTCTCAAAAACATACTCTTTTCTCACACAATTTTTGAAGATTGCAGAGGCTGCACAAGAATGGGATGTGCTCATCCATGGCCTCCAAACCCTCTGAAAGTCACACGAGATGGCCGTGCTTTTGCATAGGTTTTTGGAGCCTCCAAAAATTGCACGAGAACAGAACATGCTTTTATGTGGTTTTCAGAGGCTGAAGAGACTATGGAAGAGCACTCTCCAAAGCTGCTTCAAGATTGAAGGCCTTGTGAGTCCTGGAGCAGCCTCTGGTAGGCCACAGAGTCTGTCAACAGAAAAAGAACATGGGCTAAAGATAGATGGTGCATGGCGGATCCTAGGGGATGCTGGGCCATGGGTGCAATCACACCATTCCTCAAGGCTTGGGCTTCTTGGGAAATGGTGTGAGGCAGCCTTTGCAAGTGGCAGCAGTGGTGCTATGGCTGAACCCAAGGCCCAGCTTCTACTTCAGGCCTAGCCTTGGCACTGCTCTTGACTGCCACTGTTCAGAGTGGCCTAGATGGTAATGGTGAGATAGAGAATTATTTCTTTTTTGTTGTGGGGGTGGATGCCAGCAGAGTCAAGTTAGGCATTTTCTGAAATTTTGATATGCTGAGCCCAAAAAGTTCACAATCACTGCCATAATACAAATGCACAAAAGTGTGGTTGAGTTTCACTTTTTTCACTCTCTTATTAGTCAGCTGAAAGGCAAACTGGTTGTTGTGGTTTTCTTAGCATTTTGAAAATGGCGGTGAAGATGACCACAAGTTAGTCTGAAATAATTTCTAAGACTCTGAAGACCAAAAATACACTCTTATCTTCATTCAACTCAAATTTATCATACTTTTTGCACCATTTGTAACTTGAATAAATTGCAGTAATTTTTAAATATGTATTTATTTAGTTAGTTAGTTGCTTGTTTACATATCGAATAAGCATTTTCTAATCCATCAGTTATAATGTTCTTCCAGAGCTTCACAAAAAGCACTGGTTGTTCCATTTCTTTCAGTTGTCTTTTCTTCTCCATATGGAGATAAGCCTTGTGGATGCACTTGAAGCATCCATTAACTAACTTTAGATCAAGTAGTACATTTGCTGCTCAAGTTAGTGCTATTTTGGGCATCAACGTTGGGCAGTTCTCTAGATCACAGCGAAGGAAGATTTCAAGTGTGTCTATGGAATCTTCCATGCTACCGTAGGATTACCGTTGTGCAGTTGCCATGACTAATTCACAGAATTTAGCGATCCTAAATGCAGTGGGACTTTTTCCATTTGTAATCTTCCAGTGTTTTCCTGTCACTTCCTTCTTTTTTTTCTTTCTTTTTCATTTTCTTTGCTACAGTAAGGAAAATGGATTGGTAATATGAGAAGTCATCCATAAGGAAGTGTGGGGTGTGTGAGTATGTATGGGTGTAGGTGTGTTTAGGGATGGGAATTATAAACTATCCATGTGCCTGGGTTCCAGGAGTAGAGGTTTTGTATTTGCAAAGCCAAAAGGGCTTTACATAGGACCAAGGTCACTTTTACCCTGTGATTGGGCAGGTACTGTATATTCTAATTTATACAATGGCATCTAATACAAGTCCATATGTTACAGAAATACTAGGACACACACACACCCACCTACTGGGTGGGTGGGGGAGTGTCCAATCTGAGAGGTTTTGTCTAACTCCATTCCTGCTTTTGGACTGATATTTCTCTTATCTTACTGTTGCCTTGGCTGTATTGGGTCTTCTCAAGGTTATTTTCACAGCCCATTACATCTAGTCTATTCTTTCACTCTCCATGTGCTACTTCATTCCTCCTTTTCTGGGATAAAGGCTGAGAAATACAGTTATGCACATTTCACAGTGGGGGGCCTATTCTCAGGTAAATTAAGCCTTAATATATAAATTTGCTTTAAGGATGTAAACTATTGTTGTTAATATTATTGTTCTCGTTGCTGTTTTTAATGTGCTGTTCTAACAGAGCTGTCAGATCAATTAAAGTAAAAGTATATTGTGGAATATCTTCAAAATGATTTCAACACAGAGAATCACCCAGTTAACAAGATTCTTTATAAGATATGATGTAGTCATGGTTTTTGAATTAAATATGTATGCTTTCTTCCTAGGCATATGAGTGTGTAACTTTTCTTTCTTTTTCTCTTTCTCTGCAGACCTTTGTAGTACTAAACAGAGGCAAAACACTCTTCCGATTTAGTGCCACGCCTGCCTTGTACATTTTAACTCCTTTTAATCTGCTTAGGAGAATAGCTATTAAAATTTTGATACATTCATATCCTTTTCATAGTAATGTGTACCACTCATTCTGAAGTCATTATTTCCTGTTTTGCTGGATTAATGTGCTGCCTTTAAAAAAGCATTATTTGGGATTAAAAACATATTTTATAGAAATAGCCTGCCTCGGGGAGATTGAAATTTTCCTAAGCAACTGTAAGAGTAGGTAAATGAAAGTGAATTTAATAGGGATGATGTTTCATAATTAGGGAATGTACGTACAAGATATGTCCGTAGATTTGAATACAGGCTGTCTTTGACTTACAACCATTCATGTCACAATTGTTTGAAGCTGCACTGAAGCTGCACTGAAAAAAAGGGACTTACCACCAGTCCTCATACTTACAACTGTCACAACATCATCATGGTCACGTGATCAAAATGTGTGCATTTGGCAATCAACCTGGTTAATTACAAGGTCACATAATTGCCATTTGCCACCTTCCCAGAGAAATTCTGACAAGCAATGGGAGAACCCAGGTTTACTTAATGATGGTTGTGATTCGATTAATAACCTGGGGCAAAAAAGGTCATAAAATCAAGTGGTATTCACTCAACAGCCACATCGCTGGTCAAAAGTCTGAAAATTACCTGTGACTGATATTCTACAAGAAGTGCTTACTATCAAGCAGAACTCACATTAGAGAAAACTTGAAAATGCTATTGTTTTCTCCTATTCTCTATCTCAGCCAGTGCCTCTGCTAAGAACGTGGATTAAATACATCCCAATGCATTCTATATATCTCCATATTCAGATGCCGCAGCTACCAGAGAGGGAGGCTGGGAGAGATCTGCCCATTTTTATATGGGGCTGCATCTTGATTCTCTCTCTCTCTCTCTCTCTCACACACACACAAACACACACACACATACACACACACACACACACACAGAGAGAGAGAGAGTGGGTGGATAATGTGGAATCTAAATATTATAAAATGAATCAAATTATGAATTTCAAAAGAGAGACGCATATTAATTCTAACTGTTTGTAGTATTGCCTTTCTGTGTGAGTCCATAAACAGTCCATACAACTTTCTTGCAATTAAGGTATAATTATCAAATCTAAAAGCTGAATAGTCAGAATTCACCTTTTCCAACCATACTGTTTCTATGTATGTACAGACTTAGAATGTTGTCTGATTATATGACATCATTCATTCAAAGACATTCATTTTGCCTATTTTACTGACTGGGCCATGATAGTTTTTTCTGGGTCTAATTCAGTTCTTATAACATCCTCTTTTTCTTCCCAGTGAACTGACAAGCCTCTTTTTAGATCTTCTCATCTGCCTGCAGCAACTGCCTGAGAAATGAATAAGGTCATACAATTGCCCTAGACAGACCTGGATGCTGAATTGCCCTTTTTTTCTTCTTCGCTTTTGCAACCATATATGAAACTCCCCAAACCAATTCACTTTAAAATACATGAAATAGGTTCACCCTTTATACTAAACTAAACCACAATGTGTTTGATTTGTTTCTAGCTTAGCATGAGGCATAAATGAAGCTAACAAATAAACGGTGGTTTCATAACCACGAGATTTGGAGTTTCCTGATTTGTTTTGTGTTCCAACCAAGTCTCTGTCCAATCCATAGAAGTGCAAAGCAAACATAAAAAAATTTTTTTTAATCTTTGAAACTCTTTTTCCCTTTTTAATCCAGAAAAAAATGTTTGACTCACAAAGTAGAATTTTCTTATCCTTCTACTCGGTAAATCTCTGTTTAGCTTTAAATTGTTTAGAGCTAACTAAGTCTAAAAGTGTTTAAGAAATGAGGCTTGTCAAACCTTTTGCCTATATAGGCTGCATTATGGGTATGAGTTAGATTGAAACCCCTTGACTCCCAGCAGCTCAATTTATGAGCCAATTATGAACATCTCAGCTCCTGCAGTTTTCTCATGAGGAGTAGCTATCCAAAATGCAAGTGGGCAATCTCAAAATCTCTCCTTTATCCAGAAAGACTGCACCAGCTAGTATTTACCATCCTGCCACCAATCACCACTGCAACGCTATCCCTGCTCCTTCAAGGACTTCTAGTCCACAATAAATCCTCACCAGAAGGCCAAGACGTTTTCTCATTTGAGGTGGTATCAGTTTGAAATATGAATATGAAACCACCACTGAGTAATATATACACTATTCCAAATCAGATAGGCTTCTTTTTATTGATTTTTTTCCCTCTGAACATTCATATGTGAAAGGATACTTTTTTATTTATTCCTTAAGCAAGGAAATGTCCTAAATGCATAGATATATTTTGCAACTCCTGATGTTGCTGAAATATTGGACCCACTGGCTGTAGTTTCTAGGAATGGTTGGAGAGGTAGCTAAGCAGTTTTAGGAATGACCATTTCATTTCTAAAGACTTACACTGGATCCTTTCCCAAAAAAAAGTTGGAAGTTCTTGATAAATGAACTAATTAATGAATTGATAAGTGAACTGATAAGTGAACTGATAAATGAATTAATGGAATTTAATGGAGTCTAAATTATTAATAAATTAATGTTATTGCCCTACATGGACTGAAAAGCATTATGATGCATCATATCTGCATGTCCGTATTCTGCACCTAATTATGAGAAACCTGTGTCTCCTCAGTAAATTGAGCATAATTCAATACAATTGCAGTACAAGTGAGTTCAATTCCAGTTAAGGTTCCCAAAGAACTCTTTTGTTCTCATATGGCTGTGTTAAGTATCAGCTAACTGCAAAAAGGTAAATCCTTCTCAAGCCAAAATCAGAACTAGGCATATTGTCACATTTGTTATCAGGAAAGTTTCAAATCTACACTTTATTAATACTATTTCTTGGGTGGGGGGAAGTGTTTGTTTTTTGTTCCCAAATTTAAAGACGTTAAGATATACCATCAGCTTGATGTTCTTTTGTTAATGTCAATAAGAAATTTCTTATCTTTTGTGCTTCCTTGACTTTGTTTTACAGTATTTAGCATGATCATTATGTGCACTATTTTGACGAACTGTGTGTTCATGACTTTTAGTAACCCACCAGAATGGTCGAAACAGGTGGAGTAAGTAATAATATTTTTGTTTGTTTCACTTTGATTGTTTATAATATCTAGCAATTCTTTAAAGTAATAGCTGCCAATTTTGAAAGGAAAAGTGTATCCTATATAAACTCCCTGCCCAATATGGTTTAAAATATCAAGCTGGGAATTAATTGAACATGTTCTCACTCTTGTCATCAATGTCTCTCAAAAGAAAGACAGGATGCCTTCTGTTTAAAATAGATAATTTTATTAGATTTATTTATTTATTTAGTGTATATTGAATCTCTCCAAGATGGATAATTTTAGAAAGTTTTTAATGTTGCTTGGTTAGGCAACATAATTGAGAGGGTTTTGATTTCCTGTGCAAGCATATTAACTAGATCTCCTTTCAAACAGGATTAATAGGCTGAGATGCCATTAATAGGCCTGATGGATTTTTATCTAGAATCTGATAAAGGAGTTGTTTTCTTGGGTCAAAAATGGCTTTCAGTAACAACAATGGCGCCAAGCAGACCGTTTGGTACTAAATAGGCATTGCTACTTGAATCTTAGATGCCTGAAGTCTGTTGCTGGAGTCTGCTGGGGAATTGTGATATGGAGTTCCTACAATTTATCCACTCTCCAAAGATTTTCCACTTTATATAAACCACTGGAGAAGATCACCAGGAAATCTGGTCCATAATGTTATTGATATGCATTTTTTTTTCTTACCATTTGATTGGGAAATAACAAACCTCTCCAAATGCTTACCTTCAGGCCTTCATTGGTTGAAGGAGATATAATAAAATAAAACTGAGACCTTATCTTAAATGTCTTAGGCCTGGATTACTTAAGGGAATGCTAACTTCTAGATCAACCTTGGCAACTTTAAGATGCGGAGACTGCAACTCTCAGAATTCTCCAGCTAATAACTGGCTGAGGAATTCTGGGAGTTCATGCATCTTACAGTTGTTAAAGTTGAGAAACACTGTACTAGATCATGTCTACCTAGCATTGCCTTCTCCACTGATTTTCCTAAGCTCTGGAATGCACTAGAATGCACTCACTTTTAAAAAACTGTAAAGGATTGTTTTCATCCTTTAAAAACTCAACGTGTTTTCAAGGATTTTTAAATAGGGATTAAGATAAATTGAATAGTATTATTTGCATGCTTTACCCTTGTTAATTTGCTAGTCTATATACTGTATGTTTAAACAAAATAATTAATGACTTATGTGTGCATGAATCAACAAGGTAAACGTTCTTTAAATTTCTATTTATTATGAATGAGCAACCCTGTTTCTTATGCAGTGTGATCACTCTATCTTAATTTTTCCTGACAGTGGAACAGCTAAAAAAACTATTTGAATGGTTCCATCTGTGATTTGTTTAGCTTATATATGAGCAGGATATAATATGTATTTCTCTTTTAACAAGCCCCAATCTTAAGGCAAAAATATATTTTATTGTATTTATTGACCTAATTTATATAGCTACCCATCGCTGAGTGGGTTGCCAGTGTTGTAAATCTTGAAATAACCTTTTGGGGTGGGGAAGGGATGAGCCAGGATCCTGGGTTACATTATAATGCTAACAGAGTTACTGATGAAGCAATCCAGGTTGGTTTTTTTATCCACTTCTGTTGCCAGAAAACACAAGCAAATATTGTCAACCAGATCCCTGAGATGTCAGAATTCTTTAAAAATGTAGTTTATTATTGGCACAAATACTAACTAATGCCATTTCAGTACATGAGATTTGTATGTATATATTTACACACAATTATATACATATAATACACACACACACACAGTAGTGGGCTGCTGGGGGTTCACAGGGGTTTGGGAGAACCTCTAGCTAAGATTCTATGCAGGTCAGAGAACCCCCAAATCCCACTCCTGACTGGGTCTGCCCACCCCTCCCAGGAGTATCCACGTGGCCCATTTTGGATGCAGGTAAGTGTAGGACACGTGTAGAGGCTAGGGAAGGGCAAAAAAAGGCCTACCGGAAGTTCGGGAAGACCAGAAACGCTCTGCCTGTTTCCAGCCTCCAGAGAGCCTTTGGAGCCTGAGGAGGCCATTTTCTTTTGCCCTCCCGGAGGCTCAAGGAAAACCTCCGGAGACCGGGGAGGGCAAAAACACCCCCCCTGCTGTGGTGCAGGAGGCTGACTAGGCCACGCCCACCATGGCCACCCCCACCCAGCAACCGGGCAGAGAACCCCTTGCTAAATTTTTGAAACCGACCCCTACACACACACACACACACACACACACACAGTTTTGCATGACTTCATGCAGATTTTAATTAGATTCTAAGTAGCATCACTTCCTGAACGTGGCGAACATGATTGCAGTCCTAATATTATACCAGTCAAGATCTATATACTTTTATTAAGTCAGCAAAACATTCTCTCCTTCCATTCACTGCTTATGCAACACATGACAGCTCTGTAGCAATACTGCGAGTCTGTTCTGTTAAAACGTTCCTTAACAGATCCAAATCTTGGTCATCAAGATTTTGCAGTGTCACCCAGAAACCTGAAAAAAGGGTTATGAAATAATTACATCCTTCATTATAAATACTATTCATCGTTATTCTTTATTTTCAACAGGTACACATTCACTGGTATATATACATTTGAATCCCTTGTGAAAATTATTGCAAGAGGCTTCTGCATAGATGGTTTCACTTTTCTTCGTGATGCATGGAACTGGCTGGACTTCAGTGTCATCATGATGGCGTAAGTGCCCCAATTAGTGTTATTCTTCTCAGGATAAAGCCATATAATAACTATAAGTGGAAAGAAAAAATATATACTTTTCAAGTAATCCCGAAAATCAGAAAAAAACCAATCGTTGGTGGGTTTTTTTTTTTATTATTCTGTACTAATGACTGGTAAGTTATCTAAAATGGCTTCACATGTAAGATATGAAGATCTTCACATCTAAAATACAACATTCTGACACTAGGGTGCAGGACTGAGAAACGTCCTTCTCCATAATATTACTGTGGCAGTACGTATTTTGGAGTCGTTTTAGTTGACAACCTGTTTTGCAACCAGTCTTAATTTTTCTTAACCTAGAAATTTCAGATGAGTTGGAAAACGTATCTGATTCCTGGATTTGCCTCAGATTTTTCTATTTATTTGTTTATTTATATTTTGCATTTCTTTTTACTTTTGTAGTATATAGCAAGTAAGCAAAAAGAGAAAAAGAAATATTATACTGGTAGCTAAAATGTTATATAATGTATCAATATAATTTAGTTGATTCATTTTGTATATGGGTATCTCTTAACTAAATGAGGAATCAAAATCTATGTTGTCCAGATATTTTGGTCAGCAACTCTAATAATCTTCGATACTTAGGCGTTGGTTGGGTTTGTATGGGAGTTATAGTCCAAAATATATGCATACCACGAGATTGATAACTTTTGGTTTAGGTGAACTAACTCTGATTGAAGTATATACAGCATTCACAGGGAGAAAATTCAAAATTTCAGGATTTTTTAAAAAGTAAAACTCTTTTTTAATGTTAACTAACCCCAGCATTTAACCAGTTGTGGAAATATTTTTTTGAAAATCCACTAATTTTTGATTTTTCTGAAGTTAATACTTTACATCATGTTTAAGAATAGAGATCTTAATCTTAGCTTGTACAGTAAAATCGATTATAGGTTTAATAAAAAGCAAGTCTCCTTGGTTCAGTGGCAACCGCCCCCCCGAGTACAGGAATTTGTGATGTTCCATTGAAGCCCAATATTTTCTCAGATGCGTACCAGTAAACCTAGTTTAGCAATCACAATTGCAACTGGCAACTCAGTTCTCAAGTGAAATGGTTGCTAAATGAAATCACAACAGTGCTTGTAATCTGATTTCGACTTTCCTTTGTTTTACAGACCTGAGTAGGTCATAAATGGGAGGATTGGTCACAAAGTTACTGCTTCATCATTGCTTTATGTGAAATAAATGAGGCAGTCATTAAACAAGGACTACCTGCATAGCCAACTGTTATAATGCTCAAATTCAGGCATCTCTTAAATTTTCTACCAATTCTTGGGTCAGGAGAAGAGGAGTCTGAGATAGCAAATGTCAACCTAGCCATCACAGCTGTATACTTTTTAAGTGACTTTGACTTTAAAACATAATACAATCTTGTTACCTTTTTCCTGTGGAGCTGAGGTGATGCTCGTAGGTGAGGAAAGAGAAAGGAGGAAAGCAGACAGAGAAGGTAAATCATAATTCCTATGGAATACCACAGTGGCACTTTCCTGCTTTAGGGAGACGACCTAAAAAAAACACTGAATCAGAGAAATGCCATGTCTGCAGCGGACATCCCTTGGCCATGTAAGATATTCCAGAATTTGCCTGTGACCAAAGTCCCACCCCCTCTATAACGAGAGGACCAGCAGAACCAAACAAGAACATTGCAGACTATGATCCTGTACTTCAGTTTTTGTATGGCGCATATGCTGGTGTGCTGAGCAGGTGTTCTTACAGGAACAGGCTGTTAGTAGAGCTGATCTATCGCATTATAGTTCTTTTCCAGGAAATAAAGGACAGCCATATGATTTCAAGCAAAAACAATAATAATCTCATGTCAACTGAAAGACTAACGCATTTTTGTGCCATTTCTTTTATCCCACGAAAAAAATAAGTCAGATTCTTTGTCAATTTTTTTTAATGCAACAGATGACCATGGCTGCTTTGGGGGTCCACATGCCCTGGATAATTGATTCTTACCTCAGCTTACCTCAATTTTCTCTAGAGTTGGAAGCAATTTTTCGTTACTTTATGCTCACCCTAATCTATTTAGAACTTTGTTTTTTCCACACCGCCCATCGAAAATGGGTGATGTTCTAATTGCTATTATCCTGGTTAGTTTCTCTCATTATTTTTGTGATGCTAGATCACCCCTTTTTGTATCTTCTATTTCTCCCCACGACCGCATTCCTACAGCTGGTGAAGATAGTCGCTCATATTTTGACCCATATCAGAGAAGTCCTTGTCAAAATATCCTTATTAAATGAGCTGACCTGTGATAACTGAAACACTTCCAATTGTCTTATTTACATCTTTGCTTCTTCTCTCCATTTTTAAACACTTCAAAGCATTTTACGTTTGAAAGTTGTTTCTCTGCAACTGAAGATTACGCTCTTCTTTTTGAGGCAGCTGACCCCAATGGCGCCATTAACTCTGGTTTAATTCTGCAGGTATATAACAGAGTTTGTAAACCTAGGCAATGTTTCAGCTCTGCGCACCTTCAGGGTACTGAGAGCTTTGAAAACTATTTCTGTAATTCCAGGTAAGGCAGTTTGGTGTTAGGTGTTGGGTTGCAGCTCCCTGTGAGTGATGTACTGCTGTTTGTAGTTGTTGTTTTATTCCTCGTTCCCCTTTTGGTGTGTGTTATTGTCATTGTGTCTCTTTTGTGTGTGACCTCCCTCATTGCAGATATGTCACAGAGTTTGTGGACCTTGGGAATGTGTCAGCCTTGAGAACTTTCAGAGTTCTCCGAGCTTTGAAAACTATCTCTGTCATTCCAGGTGAGAAACGCTCTAAGAATGACCGTGTCTTACATTTTCCTTTGCCTCCCTTTGCCTTCCTTGTCACATTTTAAAAATGGCTGTGGCACATTTCTAACAGGCCTTGTGATTTGCATGAGCACAAAATATAGTATGGTTGATCCTCAACCAATCAACTCAAAGCACTGCTGCAAAACAAGGGATTATCATTCTGCTAGTAGAATAGCTTTATAGTTTCAATTGTTTGGTAACTTGGATGCATTCATCTTTAACAGTTATGCTTTCTTTTTCTTTTTTTAATTATTACAGCTCAAAGATTAGGAAAATTAAATGCAATGACAATGTGCTAGATTAGGTTAGAAGCAAATAATAAATAAATAATAATAAATGAGCAAATAAATGAACATATATAATTATTTGTGAAACTTTGGCACAAGTACTTATTACTCCATAAGCACATAAATTGGCTTCCCAATTAGAATTTCCATTACATATTAAAACCCATCATGTCACAACTTTATCCATGATAAACAGGATATTTTCTTAGGTTGCATTCACCTCTAATGGATGAAGCAATCCTCAAACAAGGCAGTGCTACAATGCCTAGGCTGTCAGTTCAAATGAGCTTTCTAATTTCAGATCTTAGATCTAATGCAGACTGTACTATATATTGCTGTTCAAAATCATAAATGATTGAAATGATATGTGAGCTCAAATAAGTAAATATTCCTTGTGTTTGTCACTTAAAATTGAGTCACATATTCCATTCTGCCTGCCCATCTTTTTAAATGATCTGAAGAGTAACAAAATAATTGAAACATTACCTGGCTCATTGATGGCAAACCTATGACTTATGTGTCAAAAGTGACAGACCATGATATTTTGGGTGATACACTAGCATTCACCAACACCTGACAATAATTCTCAGAAGTATGCCCTTTTTTCATGCAATTTTTGGAGCCCGTGGAGACTGCATGAAAATGGGGCATGCTTTTGTGTGGTCTCTAGACCCACCAGAAGTTGCATGCAAGAGCCATGCTCTCTTGGGACATCCAGAACCTCTGAAAAATTACATGACAATGGGATGTGCTTTTGTGCAGTTTTCAAAGGCTGCAGAGGTTGTGAAAGAGCTTTCTCCAAAGCCACTTCAAAAATGAAGGCCTTGTGTGACCTATAGCTTCCCTGAATAGGGGCCTGTCAAGAGAACACCTCCTGACGATAAGCGGTGCATGGCAGATCCTGGAGCCACAAGGTAGTGCTAGGGCTGAAGTTGAGGTCCCGGCCTCTACTTCAGACCCAACCTCTGTGCAGCCATTGCTGCTATTCAAGGGGAGGAGCTAGACAGAGAATTGTTTCTCTTTTGCTCAGGAGAAGTGGTGATAAACCAGAAGACTCCAGTTAGATATTTTCTGAATTTTTGACACAACAAGCACAAGGTTGAAAATCAGTATTAACATACTAAGTTTACTTCACCCCACCCACTTTTCCCTGTAATGCACTTGATCACTTGGCAGCAGATAACAGGAAATATGTTACCACAGCTGAAGAAACTGGTATCTGATATCTGGAGAAATATCTCTGAGAAAGGAAGCACAAGGGAGACTTGTGCTTCCCTACAAGACTTGTGATTTGAAGGCACATTTTTTAAAATTGTGCCTTCAAGTCACAAGTCAGTTTTTGATTCCTGGTGGCTGCCTGGACAAATCCTTGCAGTTTTCTTGGCAAGATTTTGGAAATGGTTTTCTCTTCCTGGGGGCCAGAATGGGCTGACTCACCATGGCCAACTTGCCGCGGGACAACTCACCACAGGACATTTCAACACAGGAAAACGCAAGAGAAGGATAAATGAATTGCTTGTCCGTCTCTTGTTTGTACAAGTGACAGGCCTGAGATCACCCAGCTGGATTTGTGACGAAACTCAGTTTCTGCGCTTCTTATCTGATATCTTAACCGCAATATTTAACAGGCTCCACTGCATCTTAGCTCACACTTTTTCTTAACAGTAAGGCCATTTTTGCAATTAAGCAAGTACTTAGATCCATTTCACAAATGATAGCGCAATCACATGTGGCTATTGGTTATTCATTTTGTTAAAATTATCTACTCCAATTTTCCTAGTGAAAATAAAGTTCCCAAAGCAGATAATGGTGTAAATATGTGTAAAGGACATATTATAATTAAATTATAAAGGTGCATATAAAAGCACAATAGCTAAAATTGCATCAGTAAATCAGGGACAAGAACATCTACTGGAACAAAGCCAACTTAAGAAAAGCAAAAGAATGAGTACAAATGATTGCCTTCCCAACAAATGTAACCCCCACAAAACACATTAAACCTAATTCTAGATATTGAGTAGTGGCAGTAAAATTGTAATAGCAAAGCAGTGACATGTATCCAATAAGTGGCAGTAGTCCGTATGCTTACAGCTGCAGTTTTTCAAAGACATCCGTTACTTTTACTTTGGGTTTGTCACAGTAGCCCAAACAAGATATAATAAGGAATATGCAATTTTAAAAATTACAACAATTCAATGAAGCCTGTTTTCATAGTGAGGACACTGTTGGTGTTAACTGCTGACGCCCTTCAAGTTATGAAAGGAATGCATACAGATCCCTAATGTCAAAACAGCATTGGGCTCTGGAAGAGTCATTCATTGTCACTTATCAAAGGAACACTTGCAAAAAGGTAATTACAAGCTTAAAACAGAATAAATCGGAATGAGCAGCATCCTCCCAAATCCTTCTAAAGTGGGGAGCTTTGGGAGTTTTCTTGAAAGCAACAGTCTGGAAATATTAATATCAATTACAGCTGAGGAAAATTGTGAAAATAGAATGAGGACTTTCAATCAGGAAATGAATGAAATGAAGAACGGAATAATAAAGACATATCTAAAAATGCTTGGGATAAAGTGAGAAATTAATCAATTACCAGTAGCCATTTAGTGGTTCATTGCTGTGCATATTTCATGCATAGTAAATTATAAATTAGAATAAATTAAATTAAAATGTGTATATGAATTAAATGTGCAAATAAATTAAAACAAATACATTAAAAGATATGGCTTATAATATATATTTGTTCGGTATAAATATTTTGGTTGATTTGATGAGAAGTCTGTTGGCTGAATCAAAAGTTGGATAGTACTTGGATCAAAAGATGAGGGTTAGTTCATCACAATGATCTGGGGGAGAAATGATGCTACTATGTCCAAAATGCTACTTTCTGACTTTCTCTTCTTCCATACATATGCACAGATACGTGTACCAAGTACATGCATGAACATACACATAGAATCTGAATGCACCCTGGAACACTTGGAATTATCAAACAACCTTAACAAACCTTCAAGATGGGTGATTTGCTTTTGAATCCTATGTTCACCAAATATAAAAACAAAAAACCACAACTAAAAATATAAAAAGTACAGTTTAGACCATGAATTTAGTAGTAATATGCTTGAGTTACTCAGTCAAGTAAATGATCCATTATTAAATATGGAAATGCAAAAATCAGTGCAGTCTTTTCAAAATAAATGTGCCTAAAACTATTACCAAATAATCCAGAAAGTACATAGCCGTGTACATATGCAGTTCTGGAGTATCCCAAGCAGTGCTTTAGTATATGGTTGTTACTGTGGGTTCATCATTTCTCCTGAATGTGTTTACAGGTAGAGATCTTTATAGTCATGTCTTACATTGTAATCGTGTTAAAGGGCACAGAAAGCTTCAAAGCCAGGCATAATCCTTCATTTTTGCAATATGCACTTGTGGAAGACACCTGGCTATAATCACAGTAATCTATATGGTGGGTTATCTGTTATAACCCAGCAGATTTGGAGGGAAGAAGATTACAGTACAATAATTGATTGATCCAAAAATACAGTGAAGTAGAAGTGCTGATAAAGCATATAACCCACTCCCAGTTTTTAACATATTTTGATTGTTAATGGATTGCCTAACCTAATTGCCCTGGCTTTCTTCTTTCCCTCCCCCTTTTCCCTATTTAAATTATATTATCACCTTAGCTATTCCATGCATGTGAAGAGTTGCAACCAGTGGTGGGATTCAGCCAGTTTGCACCACTTTGGGAGAACCGGTTGTTAACTTTCTGAGCAGTTTGGTGA
>JANHFT010001188.1:49707-60533 GCA_032467955.1 Pseudoxenodon macrops | reverse complement strand
TGAGCAGTTTGGTGAATTGGTTGTTGGAAGAAATCATTAGGGCAGAGAACCGGTTGTTAAATTATTTGAATCCCACCCCTGGTTATAACTGAAATGTGTTTATTCTGACATGTTCAATATACTTTCCTATATCTTGCAAATCTTTCATAAACTTTCAGAAAGAGGAGGAGTAGCTGGGAGCATGTTGGGGGAAAAATCCGTTTAAGCTCTCCTCAATTAATTTGGCATTCTGCAAGATGATGCTATTCATCCAGTTAAAAATCAAATGTTTCATCCGTTTGGGCACGCCAAAAGTGTACCATAGCATCATTTTTTGGATGTACATTCTTAAGGCAACCCTAGAACCAAAACATTGGGCCCATTCTTAGATTATTTTCGTGCAGTAGGGTTGAGTGGGTAAGGAGAATGTGTGCCTGAAGCCTTGTAGTGTAGATGCTTAAATCTCTAAAACCCTTTTCCAACCCCCTGCCTCAACTTCTTAAGATCTGATTTCCAAAACAGCATCAAAATGAATCAGAAGTCTTTTTGATTAATTGATTTGCTGTGATTAGAGGATAACAAAGGCTTTTTAAAAAAGCTTTCCTTTTTCATAGTGGTTCTAATAAAAACTCCAACAGCTGTTAATATAAAAGCCAAACTCTCCTAGATATAGCTAGCTTCTGTCTATGTCAGAGACGTTGACTTCTGCATATAGTTTAAGAAACAAAAATGGGAAAGGATGGCATCTTATGCAGAGTATTTTCAGTTTTTATCTGTCCAAGATTTGTTCTCTGAGCCATTTATACAGTGTCTCTCAATTCTCTGAACAAAATGACATGAAATTTGTCTCAATTGGAATCCTGAATATATGCTTACATGTAAGACTGTGACATCTGAAAATTGATTGGGGGCAGATATGCTCTGAATGCTCTGTTAATTTCTTTCATCCTTCTTTTTTCATTGTTTAAACAAATTAACATTATCTATGCTCGGCATTCATGACACTGATTTCTTAGAAAAAAAGAAAATGAAGGTGATTTTCATATAATTTCCTGTGAATAGCTGGGGAAGTACATACCAGCACAATTAAATATTGTACTGTGTAAGAAAGTTCTCGCTCCTGGTAATTCTGCATTATTATCCAGAGAAATCGATCTTGGTGAGGGAAACTTCCTTTCCTAGCTTCCTTTTTAACAATTGATCTGACCAACTGTATTAAGATGAGAATCTTTTATCTGGTAGCAATTGTAGGCAGCTTCTAATAAATCTATCAATCTTCTGTGTTCCCTCCTATTAATATATATTTCTTTAGACAATAAAACAACATTCCAAACAGTCAGGAAATGGTGTATTATTCAGTTGAGCTGATAGATATATCCATCACCACTTATTGAAAGTTAGACAAACTTATGCTTTCTTTTCCATGCCACTCTTTTATTTGTATTCATTGCTTTTTATATTGCCAGTCCTTACAGATCATTCTGTTTGTCTTCACTTATAACAGGGGTGGGTTCTAACTTACCTTGCCGCTAGTTCGCTGCCTCCCGTGCTGCGTGGGCATGCTGTGTGGGCATGCGCACGCCGCGTGGGTACACGCATGCACAGTAGGGGAAAAAGCTGAAAATTTTCACACACAAAAAGGCCAAAAACAAGATGGCAGCACATGTACAATGCTGGAAACTCAGCTTCTGCGCATGCGCAGAAGAAGAAAAAATGGAGGGAAATCAAAACAATTTTTTTTCCCAAAAAGTTTTTCCCAAAAAAATGGTGGCAGCGTCCACGGACCAGAACTGGCTCCATGATGTCACCAATGGCCTACTACCTACTTGGTAGAACCGGTCCAAACCGGTAGGAACCCACCTCTGATTTATTATCTGATCAACCAAAAAGGCTGTTTTGTGCTTAAGTCTATGTTTCCACATAAATAAAAACTGGTTTGTTTCCTATTTCTAGGCCTGAAGACTATTGTGGGAGCCCTGATCCAGTCTGTGAAGAAACTCTCTGATGTGATGATTTTGACTGTGTTTTGCCTCAGTGTATTTGCTTTAATTGGGCTACAGCTATTCATGGGGAATCTAAGGAACAAATGTGTCATTTGGCCCATCGATCTCAATGAGACCTACCTAGAAAATGGCACCAAGGGATTTGATTGGGAAGAATACAGCAACAATGTGTGTAGGTGCTACCTTTTGCTGCCATCATTTTCTCTGTCTATATTAACTGTAATATTTACTGGACTACCCCATGAATACTTCGATTAAGGCCAACAATTACTGTACCTTGAATGGCAAGTACACATCGTGACCTTTACTTGCTTATCTTTTCCTTAACAAACTATATTTGAATATTGTCTTCTTCTTAAAATTCCTTTGATGTTCTATTAGTCTTGATCCATTTAAACATGCTGTCTATGGGCATATTACTTTTATAGTCATTGTTCCCTTGGTTTGGCAAAGGGTATGTGTTTATTAAAAATGATTTAAACCAAATAATGCCTTTATAATTAATTATAAAGGATTGCTGAAATGGCATTATACTTGGGATTTCGAGACTGGTTTAAAAAGTAAAGTCCAGAGAACAACATAACTGGCATTAGAACATGAAATTACAAATCTCCTGTCAGAATAGTGCTTAGTATTTACAGGTTGGTAATGGATAATTTAACCATAGGTTATCATGGACATATACAGCATATACAGCAAACTTCAAGCAATACTCAGAGGATATCATTCCTCCATTCTCCAATTACACCCATTTAAATTTGCAGACTGTATCTAATCTCTAGGGTTTAATTCCTAAGATGTAGGGTACAAGAAAAAAAGGATCTTTGCCACGTGCTAAAAGATAGCAGTATAGGCATCAAGTGGCATCCTTTCTAATATTCCAGTTTAAGAAGCTTTAGATCAAAAGTCTAAATGTCTGTGTTCTTCCTCAATATGCTTATTCTTACGTGTTTTTCTTTATCTCCTCCAGCAAATTTTTACACAATACCTGGGTTTCTTGATCCATTGTTATGTGGTAATAGTTCTGATGCAGGGTAAGTTTTCAGGTCAATTGAGCTTTCTTCTCTCTTCCCCACAGCAAGTCTTCCTCCACTAATGGGAAAATAAAAGTCAGTGTACATAAATTAATCCATATATAGATTTAAATGGATTTATTTGTAAAGCAATCTGTCTACCCAGTGCTGAGACACCTTAGGCTATTTGAAAAATTAACCTGTTTCTTTTTTTTTTTAATGGGAAGCTTATTAATAAACTATCTGAGAGCCATGATGGCGTAGTGGTTAGAATGCAGTATTGCAGGCTAATTCTGCCAACTGCCAGTAGTTTGATCCTGAGGTTGACTCAGCCTTCCATCCTTCTAAGATCGATAAAAAGAGAACCCAGATGGTTGGGAACAATACGTGGACTCTATAAACCACTTAGAAAAGGCTGTAAAGCACTATGAAGCAATATATAAATCTAAGTGCCATTGCTATTGATGTCTGCCACCATTAGCTTTGTAAGGCAATTGGGTTGAAAACCAACATTTGGGACTTATCAAAAACAACCAAAATGAAATCATTTTGATAACATTGAGTCAGTAAAAATGAAGTCAATAAAAACTCCCAGTACCCGTACTGACTACAAGCCTTTGCCTCACTCCTGTGGTAATATCAACCGGTTTTGCACAAAGCCAATAGTTGAAAGAGGAATTGTGAAAATGATTGTGGTCAATCTTTGCCTTTGGAATTGACTATTTTCAACACTCCCAAATCTGAAACCTCTCCTTCCATCTTGTCTGCAGCCAATGCCCGGAAGGATACATGTGTATGAAAGCAGGGAGGAATCCAAACTACGGCTATACCAGTTTTGATACTTTTAGTTGGGCCTTCCTGGCCTTATTTCGCCTCATGACTCAGGACTTTTGGGAAAACTTGTATCAGTTAGTAAGTATGTCTATCCATGATCATGTTTCTTGCCTTAAAATAGGGACGGGCAATGTTTTAATGGCTGGAGCTGAGTGTCCAGAGCCTGCAATAGTTAAGATTTGCAATGTAAAGAAGGAGGGAGCCAGAACTGTCTGTTTTTTCTCTATTGCAGGAGGTGATGTTTCAGAATTTTCTTGGCTCTGTTTTTGGGATTTGGATAGAAATAAATCCAAGGCTTGCACGCTAGGTTTAGAGGGTCTTCTCTCAAAATGGCAAGAAACTGTGCCATTTTTCCAGCAGGAAAATTTGCTCCTAAGTTCACAATCAGGGCTCAGGGGTTTATACACCTCTGTCCTGCTTTGCCCTGCTTTGCCCTGTCCTCCCCTGTGTATCATTTACAATTTGAAGAATGTAAGGCTTATGGATGCTTGACAAAAGCAACTTCTAATGCTTGAAACGTTAACGTTAACCAGTAGCTAGCACTTGGTATCAGCCAAGTGTTAGTGAAGAGGACACTTGTTTTTTATTGGGTACTTTTATTAGGTGCCTTTTATTAGGAAATAATGTTCGTACTAGACCTATGTGATGGATTTGATTTGAGTTAGCTGCTGCAGAAATTCAGCTCCGGTAAAGCGAGAGGTATAGAAATATATACAGTATGGCTGTTTCATTCTTGAAAAGATCCGTTTTGGTGGGTAGAGACCATGAATAGTTTTCCCAACAGAAAAGTTCGATGAGAAATGAAGCTCCTAGACACAGTGGCCAGTCTCTCCTATTGAGGCAGGACAGCACAATGCTTAAGAGAAGGAACAGGATCTCAGAAGTCACTTGTAGACAAAGCAAAAAGTTAATTCCAAGTACACTAGAGATATGCAATGAGGAAGAGGCAGTGCACCATAAATTATTTGTTTACATGATGGTGCCGTCAGGAAATCTTACAATTGCCTTCCCTTCTTTACAGACATTGCGAGCAGCAGGAAAAACCTACATGATCTTTTTTGTCCTCGTTATTTTTGTTGGGTCATTCTACTTGGTGAACTTGATTTTGGCTGTAGTGGCTATGGCCTATGAAGAACAAAACCAGGCTACATTGGAAGAGGCAGAGCAGAAGGAAGCAGAATTCAAGGCCATGCTGGAACAACTGAAAAAGCAACAGGAAGAAGCCCAGGTTTCTTTCTTTCTTTCTTTCTTCTACCCTTATTGTTTAAACAAACGATGTTAACTATGAATACCCTCTTCTTTTTTCCATCTAAAACCTATGCAAATATTTTGAATCATTTAATTCCGCCCATTATTTAAATATACTGTGCTTGTTCTTTCTTGCCTCTAATCCCAATAATGCAGAAAGTTGCTTGTACAAGTAGTCCTCAACTTACGACCAAATTTTTTTGTTGCTAAGTGAGACATTTGTTAAATGAGTTTTGCCCCATTTAACGATCTTTCTTGCCACAGTTGTTAAGTGAATCACTGCAGCTGTTAAGTTGGTAACAGTGAATTTGGCTTCCCCATTGACTTTGTCAGAAGGTGGCAAAAGGTGACTCTGGGGCACTGCAGCCTGTCAAAAATATGAGACAGTTGCCAAGCGTCTGAATTTTGATCACATGACCATGGGGATGCTGAGGCAGTCATAAGTGTGAAAAATGGTCATGTCACTTTTGTCAGTGCCTTTGATATTTCAAACGGTCACTAACCAAACTGTTGTAAGTTGAGGACTATCTGTAATCCTAATAATACAGAAAATTGATGCTGAAGCATTAGTCTCATCAATGCAGAATTGGATATTCAGTTCATAGTTGGAATCTGATTAAACACAGTGATCTCGTTCACATGACATGCTGTGAAAAAATTTGGTTAGGAATATGGCCTGAACCTAGACTGGATATGTGAGTATATATATTTGAATTATGGCCTGCAAAAGTAAACTATTTCTGTAGTAGCATATCTGTTGCTTTGCTTTTTACAAGCCCCATCCTATTGATGGCACCACACTAAAGAACTGCTGGAAATTCCTACGGAAAAAAATTAGAATAGTTACTAGGCCATGAGGAAGTTAGGAAATCTGCCCAGAAACAGAGAAGAGCCTGTTAAAAGTTAAGGTGCATTGTGAGGTAAACGTCTTCAACCAATCAAAACCACTGATGTAATTTGTAAGGCATGTACACCTGTTGTGAGGGTATGCAGGGGTCTTTTCCTTTGTCATTCTAGTCCAGTGATGACAAAACCTATGACATTTGTGTCAAAGTTGACACACCTTAACATTTTGGGTGACATACCAGTGTTCATCGACACCTGACAACAACTATTCTTAAAAGAAGGGGGTGTACTTTTGTGCACTCTCCAGAAATGAATTTGTTTAATTTGTGTTTTATTTTTGCAATTATTTGACATTTCTTTATACAGTACATAGCACACCTGACTGGACTGTATTGTTTAAAATAAATGAAAACATTTTTTTTCCCTCTTTTGTTCAGGGTTTGTTTGTGACAGGCTAGCCGAATCAAGTTATGGGTTTTCTAAATTTTTGATACACAGAGCCCAAAGGATTTGCCATCACTGCTCTTGTCCCAAGTGTGAGCTCTACAGAATGGAAATAAAAGTTTTGAATATGTTCCTACCCACCTTTGTGTAATTATTAACTAACTCGCACCAGTGAAACAAACCATCCAGCTTTGAGCTGGGCCAACACTACAGGGCTTATAGAAGATCTAGATTTATCTGAAAACCCTCTGATCAAGCCACCATACTCCTGCATTCTTGTTGTGAAGGAATGGTTATCCACACATCACGTGACTGGTTCGCATATTAATCAGAAGGGAAGGTGACATAAAATTGCTGTCAACTAAATAATCTGTGATGTGTCTTATATAGAAGTTAGTACTATGTGTGAACACAGTCAAGATTTAAAGATTGGAAAGTGTTTTCTCCCCAGTTCAGAGAGGCCGAAAGCCTGTCTACATTAGGTAAATCACTGTGAACTTTGTCAGTTGTGTCTGAAAAGACCTCTTTGTGGCTAGACTGAAAGGGCCAATCCTGGAGAAAAAAATATGGAAGGTGGCTTCTACTTTGTAGAAAATATTTTCCCCCTCTTCTACAGAAATTCCTTTTCACACATGCCTCACTTAATTTCAGCATTATAATTTATGGTGATAGGAACATTATTTGGTTGTTGTATTACTATAGTTAGAAAACTGGAAAGAGACCTGATTTTTGGTGATCTACTGAATATGCTGTGTATCTACCAGCAGATTCACTCTCCTGAATGCCTACTCCTTGCTTGATCCTTTGTTAGTCTATCACTTTCCTGTCCTTTAGAACGTCATGATTTAACATTTCCACATTTCTCTTTTTCCGAAGGCTGCAGCCATGGCTACCTCAGCAGGGACCGTGTCTGAAGATGCTGTAGAAGAAGATGGTGGGGGAAGGATGTCTCACACCTCTTCTGAGTTCTCCAAGCTCAGCTCTAAGAGTGCCAAAGAGAGACGAAACAGAAGGAAAAAGCGGAAGCAAAAGGAGCTCTCGGAAGGAGAGGAGAAGGGAGATCTTGAGAAAGTATTTAAGTCGGAATCAGAAGATGGAATGAGGAGGAAGGTCTTCCGCTTGCCAGACAACAGGCTTGGCCGGAAGCTCTCCATTATGAACCAGGTAAAGTCTCAGTTCCCTAAGCCAAATTTCCACATCTGAACTTTATATGCAGTGCAACATGTTCCCCTTTTATAATCAGTGTTTTAATTTGACTCTCTGCATGCAGCAATCTTTGACACAATGAAGGCCTTGCTTCCATTCCTTCTCCACTTTGCTTAGGTTTTGCAGCTAGTACAGGTAGTCCTCAACTTACAACAGTTCACTTAGTGAACATTTGAAGTTACAGCAGCACTGAGAAAAGTGAGTTATGACCATTTTTCACATGACCGTTGCAACATCCCCATGGTTATGTGATCAAAATTCAGACACTTGGCAACTGACTCATATTTATGACGGTTGCAGTGTCCTGGCGGTGGTGGTGGTGGTGATGTGATTACCTTTTGCAACCTTCTGACAGGCAAAGTCAATGAGGAAGCCAGATTCACTTAACAACCGTTTTACCAACTTAACAACTGCAGTGATTCCCTTAACAACTGTGGCAAGAAAGGCTCTATAATAGGGCAAAATTCACTTTATAACTACCACTTAACAACAGACAGTTTGGGCTCAATTGTGGTCATAAATCGAGAACTACCTGTAATCTGACAAGTTCAAGTGGTAAATGGGAACAAGAGAAGAGCGGAATGTAAATTATGTATTTGATTTGAAATAATTGCCCAATTGCCTGACCACAGATCAATAGTATATTTGGGAGGTATTTTCATGAAGAATTTATTTCCTTTCCAACTTTTTTTTTTTTAATCCAGGATGTCATTTCCTTCAGTAGTGGCACTTTATGGATTCTTGCCTCTGTTGCACAATTCCAATTTTGTCTTCTTGTTTGTTTTCCCTTTCAGTCACTGCTTAGCATTCCAGGATCCCCATATCTCTCCCGACACAACAGCAAAAGCAGCATTTTCAGCTTCAAGAGAGGCTTCCGGGATCCTGGGTCAGAGAATGAATTTGCCGATGATGAGCACAGCACAATGGAAGAGAGCGAGGGCAGGAGGGATTCACTCTTCATCCCAATCCGAGGCTACGACAGGAAAAGCAGCTACAGCGGATACAGTGGTTATAGCCAAGGAAGTCGGTCATCACGCATTTTTCCCAGCATTCGTCGGAACGTGAAGCGGAATAGCACTGTGGACTGTAATGGTGTGGTCTCCCTGATTGGTGGCCCAAACTCCAACATCCCCAGCGGGCGTCTACTGCCTGAGGTGAAAATAGATAAGGCAGCTACTGATGACAGTGTAAGGAAGTCAGTGAGTAGATAGTCTAGGCATGGCGGTCTGCCCTTCTTTCTGCTTTCCTGTATGCCGCCAAACGGATCCCTGATGGAATGACTAGAAATTGGTTTGACATATGGTCGTCTGAACCCTCTTTCCAAATTATTCTGCTTTTAATTCTTATTTTTCCTTCTACCTATTCCCCTTTTCTTCTAACTCTTCCTTCGGACTTCTAAGAAAATAATGGCTTGGAAGATTTTTTATTTTTTTTAAAGGAATATAATACTGACAAATGTGCTATTTGTTACATCAAAAATGAGAAATTATCTAAAAAAATACCTGGAAAAACATCTGGGTATGAATGAGGTAGAGGAGATATTTTTAAATCCCACATGTATAAATAGAATTAATTCTGTGTAATGTTTTCCTCACAAATTATTTATTTCCTTTTTCAAGCAGCTTTAGTTTGTAGTTTAAAAAGCAAGAGGATTGAAATAAAATGTAATGCAGGACCCTATATTGTATATAGGTAGTATACAGTATAGGGTCCTGCATTAATGACCTGTTACTTAACAACCATGACCTGTTACTTAACTTAATGACCTGTTACTTAACAACCATATGACATTTTAACAGACACACCTCCTCCCCCAACAAAATTAATTATGACCCAATTTTGAAGTTCTGATAGTTACACAACACAGGTGCACAAATAAACAAGCACAAACACACAGTCACACAATCACATTTTGGGTGCTTAGTAACCAGCTTGCATGTATGGCTGTTTGCCACATTCCTTGATCACATGACCACAATTTTCAATGTTTTTTTTTTTTTGCCAGTTTCTGGTATTTAAATGTCTATTGGATAAAATGGATTTGCTTAACAACTGTGGTGTTCACTTAATGACCACCTCAAAAAAAGGTTATCAGATTATGTGATAATGCATTTAATGACTTCAATGACTCAGTTATGGTGATAAGCTGAGGACTATATGTATGTTGCTGGTTAAAGCTTGCACCATAATTAACTTTTAGCTCTAAAGGCTACAGATATCCTGAGTTGAGTTGTGAGATAGGAGGAGGAACAGAGACTTCCCTTCACTGCTCTGTAATCTATAAATAATGGCATTATTTCCAAATGTTCAGGGTACTGAGAAAAAAGATGATTTTCTCATAGTGAAAATAAAGAGACTACATGTTGCTCTTCACTCATAATATATCAGGCTAAATCCCAGTGAAGAGATAGTAAGATCCAATCGAGTTTAATTCTTTATTTGTTTGCACCTAATGGACAGAATCTTGCCAAACTAAAGTTATAACCTTCTATCCTACTAGATACGATTTGAAAGATTCTAGGGTGAGGCTACCCTGAACTTCTCCCTTCCCCCATCCAGCTCGGAACTATGCAGTGTCTTAATTTGGGCCACTTTCTGGAACAGCTTTGAGTTTGCAAATTACACCCCCTCTGCTACTGCAGGTGTACAGTCCATCACCTAATAGTAGCTCTTGTAATTTAGAACACCGTAGAATCTCCTTTAAAAGATGATCAACAGAGTTTTTTCTAGGACACAAAATTTTGTTGGCTATTAAAAAGAAAGAAAGCTCCGCCTAAGATAGCTGGGTTAAAAAGAAAAATTGCAAAATGTTCAATTTTTTAAAAAGCTATCATTTATTGTCTCTCATTCTTGATTAAAAGACACACATTCCTTCACGGATAGAAATAGATTTAGTAAGAATTCAGAACATATTTATATTAACAAAGGTGGAATGGGGGAAATATTAGAAGGTTTCTTTATTTCATGTATGTTTCTGCTATTTCCCATACGTGTAACAAAATATAGAACAGGGGTGTCAAACTCAAGGCCCGGGGAGCCAGACTCAGCCACCGGGCCACCCTGGAAACAGCAAAGGACTGGCTCCCAGTGCTTCTACCAGTGAGAATAGAACTCAGGAGGGCTGCATGCGGCTCTCCCAAGCTCTGTTTTCATTGGCAGAAGTTTTCTTTCTTTTTTTGCCAAAAAGTTTTTTATTTTCCATAAAATTCATTTTCACATTTCATTTCCACATACAATTTTTAACACATTTTAG
>JANHFT010001188.1:14908-29494 GCA_032467955.1 Pseudoxenodon macrops | reverse complement strand
CTCCAAAGCACCTGAGGGCAGGACAAGAAGCAATGGGTGGAAACTAACAAAGGAGAGAAGCAACTTAGAACTAAGGAGAAATTACCTGACAGTTAGAACAATTAATCAGTGGAACAACTTGCCTCCAGAAGTTGTGGCTGCTCCAACACTGGAAGTTTTTAAGAAGATGTTAGATAACCATTTGTCTGAAGTGGTGTATAGTTTCCTGCCTAAGCAGGGGGTTGGACGAAGACCTCCAAGGTCCCTTCCAATTCTGATATTATATTATATTGTATCGTATCATATCATATTATATGACGAGACAGAAGAAGATTGCTTTTAAAAACCTTGTTTGATGGTTGTTTATTTTATAATAAACTCCTGAAATGATTGTCTATACTGTGGCGTAATACAGGATCATTTTCCCAAGAGGTGAGATAGAGGATTTTTTAAATAAATAATAAAAAAGTGTACATTTTGATGCTTACCAATATGCAGAGAATGCTGTGTTGTGAACATTACAGAAAAGAAAAATAACTAGAATTAGTAACAAGATAAACATAGGTCATGAAAAGAATTGTTAATATTTCTTTGCTGTGTCCTAAATTATTTATTTGGCAGGAAGAGAATGACAGTTCAGATCATTTTGTATGTTCCTAAGGGTTTATCTTCCACAGACAGACACCCACAGAAACTGAATTCTTTTCTCCACAATCTTTTTACAGCCTTTGTTGCATCTCCTGTAAATTTCACTGTTAAAATTTATTTTACCTTTCTCAGAGTGTGTATATCTGAAGCTTTAAGTGTTCTGCCCTGAGGTGTGATCAACCTTTAGCGATTAGATAGTGTCTTTTTATTTAAAGACATACATTTTTTTTCATATTTTTTGTTTTTTTGTTCTTGCTTTTCTATTTTGGGGAATTGCTTATGAAATTCTTACATAATTTGTTCCAATTAAGCGTCGCATGGCAAAGAAAGAATGTGTGTTCATCCGTGGGTGGATCATCACAAGGTATTTTGATTTTTATCCCCTGCTGATTTTCTGTCTCTTTTCTCATTCATCCGCTTGGCCCTTCTGAAAAGATTTGTGGGGCCGGTGAAAGTAAAAGTATTATGTTTAAAAAAGGTGTACTCAATACACGTTTGGTTCTGCTTTGAACACCTTTTTACTTCGTCTGTTGTATGGATGTTTTTTGGGTTTTTTGAGTGGTTCAGGAGGCGGGGAATTTGTGTGTGTGTGTGTGTGTGTGTGTTTGGGGATTGTTATGCCTGGTCTTTGGTTGTTATGTGAAGTTCGTTGTATGGGTATACAGTGTATATATGTACAATGACAATAAAGTAATTAATTAATTACTTTCCTCTTCAAATTCAGTGTTGCCATATGTTTACGAAGGAACATTATTTCTGTGAAGAACACAATTAGATTGTCCAACTTTTTACACATGAAGGGTTTCCCCTCCCCAGTTTTGAATCAGAATAACAGAGTTGGAAGGGGCCTTGGAGATCTTCTAGCTCAACCCCTTGCTCAGGGAGGAAAACCTATACCACTTCGGACAAATGGCTATCCAATTTCCTCTTAAAAGCTTCCAGTTTTGGAGCCCACAACTTCTGGAGGCAAGTTGTTCCACTGATAAATTGTTTTGTCAGGAAGTTTCTCCTTAGTTCTAGGTTGCTTCTCTCCTTGATTAGCTTCCATCCATCAGGAAGCTGAAAAGGTAGGGAGAGAAAAGTCACAGAAAAGAATTCATAATGGTAGTATTTTAAAATATAAGAAGCTAGCTTAAATGTGTGAAACACCTACAAACATACTCACTTCATTTAGTGCTTCTTGGAGAAGAATGATGAATATGGGTCTTCCTCCTCCCTCACCTCCATCCATTGTGAGCATAGACAGGTAGTCAACCATGTGTTTAGCAATGTTTGAAGTTATGACAGCACTGAAAAAAGTGACTTAACGATTGATTGAGCCTCACACTTAGGACTATTGCAGTGTTTGTAGTCACAAATGTACGATCTGTGTGCAACTGGCTTGCATTTACAACAGTTGCATTGTCCAGGGGTCAGGTGATCGCCATTTGCAACCTTCCCAGCTGGTGGTGTGGCGTGTCAGCCGCTTGCCCCTCCAGCAGCCGAATCAGAGGAGGAGGAGGAAGAGACGTGGGAGTCAGGGTCAGCATCAGGGCAACTTGGGAGCTCTGAGGGGGAAGAGGAAATGGAGCTGGCAGAGAGAGAGAGAGACAGAGGCGGAGCCTGGGCCGTCCGTCAGACCTCAGATGGAGAGTCAACAGCTCCCAGGTCTGGAGGTGGCTGATGAAGAAGAGGAGGAACAGCTGGGTCCAGTGCCTGACGTGTGGCTGCGTAGAAGGCAGAGAAGGGGAAAGCAGTAGAATCCTGGGGAAGGAAGAGCCATCGCTGCTAGTGAGGCCCCACCCTAGCTCTGGGGATAAAAGGCAGGGGGCGGAGATGAATAGGTTTGGCAGACAACTATTGATCTTCCAGCCGGATGGACTTATTAGCTTGAGAAACTTTTTGCCAGGACTGCCGGCATTCCTGATAAAGGAGTCTTTTGAGTTCACGTCAGAGGGTTTGCCGTGCTTGGGGAGTTGTACATGTTCAGAATCAGGTTGAGACTCTGTCATTTTTAAAACTTTTGTATGATTTTATATAGGTTTATTTCTTTCATAAAGAAATTACACTTTGGAATCTCTTTTGACTGGACGATTCATTCAAATAGGCATTTACTTTATTAATTATCCTATTAATTTCACGATGAGTCAACAACATGTTTAAATCTTATGTGAGTTAAAACCGTTTAATTTTAATGAATTGCGCCCACTTGGGAGGTTTAAAACATTCGTAGCCAAATCAACATCATTTGCAGTCATTTTCACAAATTTGGAACCTTATCACCAAAAATAAATAAATAATAGGAGAAACGCTAAAGACGAAAATTCAAAGAAGCTCTGTACTTCCTGTTTTTTCGTACCCCCCCCTAACATGTAAATTGACTTACAAAGAGGATTAACTACCAGAATTGAGGAACTGGACTTCAAACATTCAACCCTTTTCTCTATTCACAGCCAGGCAAGACTAGGTGTCCAGAATCCTAATGCTGTTTTGGGGAGTTTGAGTTCATCTGATCTGCATACTAAGCACAAATGGTGATTGTTTTAAAACTTTACTTCAATGGGGACTGTAAGAATAGAGCATTTTATTGCTAATTGAACTTTAAGCAGCTAGAATGGAATCTGAAAGCAAGGGGAGCGCTTAAAAAAACTATATTTTTGGAAATATAGTTTCAGCAAAAGAATTTTGTTCCAGTGGATTTGTGCAACTGTATTTATCAACAAAATCGGAAAGTTATGAAATTCTCCTACAGTAAGCTGGCAGCCTTAACCTGCTTCATTTGAGAATCTCTGTGTTAAACCATTGTTCTATCATGGTTTTTTTTTACAATAGAACCCACTTAAATAGGGGGGGAAACAATGTATGTGTCAATTTGGATTTGTTACTAAGCAGATGATTAGAACTGAATCACTTAAACTTTAAAAAAAAGTTTTCTACGATTCTAAACACATTGCAAATTTCATCTTCTTACAGTGTTAACAGCCGTTACTATTAATAATATTACAGATACTATGACTCCCTAGCATATATGGGAGAGAAAGATTTAACCTAAAATCTGAAATAGTTTCGTTCTTAAATCAAGCTATTAGTCAACAGTTTTCTGCACACTGCTCAGTGTAAGCCTGACTAAGCGCAACATGACTTATATCATTGCAGATGTGCTATTGTTGGTCATTAAATAATATCAAACTTCAGTGCAATATAAGTAGTTTCTTTTCATTTATGCGGTGGTAGATATTTACAAGACTCCTTTCAAACTGTGCTGTGATTTTCAATCACCGACATAAGGAAGAGATATAATCAAAAGTTCTACTGGCATTTTCATATTCAGATTCACAGTTGGCAAATTGTGCTAGCGCAAAATATTAGGGTGTGAGTGTTTATAGACTGCAAAACACAAGAGGCACATCCAATGATCAGGTAGCACACAGTAACCACTTATTCACTCTTATTATCAACCTTCAGAAATCCGACACTGTCATGTGCCAGAGCCCTGGCAGTGCCACTGAATGGCACACAGTAGTGCTATTGTTGTTATCGCAGCCTGGAATCCATCACATTACAGCCACAGCTCTTCTGCATTTAAAGCTCATTGTGTGCAAACACGGATAGATATAAATATGCAGGACGGAAATGCCCAGATTTATCTAGGTGGACTAAAACAGCCCATTTAACAGTTGCTGTAAACACTCAATCTCTCTGAGTGTTAAGAGTGTAGATGAGGAGAGCTTTGGTCCACTTTGATTCAGAGAGTTGCCAGATCACCTTTAGGAATATGAACCATTTATGCAGCAGAGTGTACAGCACCTGGATTGTTCTCCTCATTGTTCATAAAGGTAAAGGTTCCCCTCGCACATACATGCCAGTCATTCCCAACTCTAGGAGATGGTGCTCATCTCCGTTTCAAAGCCGAAGAGCCAGCGCTGTCCGAAGATGTCTCCGTGGTTATGTGGCAGGCATGACTCAACGTCGAAAGCACACAGAACGCTGTTACCTTCCCACCAAGGTGGTCCCTATTTTTCTACTTGCATTTTTACATGCTTTCGAACTGCTAGGTTGGCAGAAAGTATTATCCATACTTCCTCTTCATGTTACTGTAAAAGCTTAAGTGCTATGCAGGACACCACCTTATTATTATACCGGTAGTTGGTTGCAGCCAACAGTTTAGATTGGATGTGGCATTTTGATCCACATACTGAATCTCTCCCAAGGACCTTGGATAGGCAAATGTTATTTTTATTATTTTCCTAAATCCACTGCAGGTTGAATGGCTCTACATTGAATGTTATGGACCTGTAATTCTATTGCTACAATGCAGGTCACTAGATAGAATATATAGCCTATAATCAGAAGCAGACATATGTTGAGCCTGGTCATATTATTTGTGTTTATTCCAGAGCTTCCAGAGTAAAATGGGAGCCAATCCTGGAAGCAGTAGCCATAGTGCAAATGGTAATTTGCCAACTGGCTCCCAGAATGCATTCTCAGGCATTAGAACAGGAACTGGCATCTTATGCTGAACTCCAATTTCAAATGTTGTACAACCCCAATTCTCATCAGTCCTATCATGTATAAACACTGGCAAGAAGCTAACATACTGCATTCCAACATGATGCCCACTTTGCAATAAAGAATGTCTCTGGAGATTGTCAGTCGTGCAGATTATAGTTGTCCCAAAAGTGCTGTTTTTTCCAAGTCCCATTGCTTTTTGAAAAACACTCCAGTTGCCTATTGAAAAAGCACCTTTTTTCAATCAAGAGTACAGCATTTCTACCTGGGCCCAGCTACCTATTATTCTTGCCAGGAGTAATAGGCTGGTAGCTGGGCACATATAGATGGTACCAGAATTTGGAAGCCTGAGATAAAGAATTCACGATATCTTTTTAAACTCCTAATGTGAGGAAAGGATCTTAGTCCTCACCAGTAGTACAATACAGTCCTATTATAACTTAGAATAAGAGGGGGGAAATAGCCTTCTCCACTAGATGGCCTTCACATTCTTTGGATTGCAATAGCTATTTCATACCACCTGTTCCCCACACCAGACAACAGAAAGCTGATAGGAAACCTTCAGAAAGGCTTTGCTCTGACACTAAGGTTGCAAACTTTTAAGAGACAAACTGCTTTTTCAGAGAAGAAACACGGAAAGCTAGATATTTGTTTTTCTCTTAATTTTGCTATGCGATGTCGGTGGGTCATCCCCACTACCCCATCCCCTCCCGAATGAGAGAATTAAGGAGGTTTGTGCAGTGTGTGTATTTATCTGTATTCTTTTTCATAGGTCCTTTAAAAATTTGTCTGGCTTAATTTAATGGGAGCTGCTGGGATCCTGCAGACTGTTAAGAGGGCGAGGGTAAGGTTCTTGTCATCCGTTTGGGCTCCTAATCTCCAACAGGCCCTGTTTCCGTCTGTGTGTATCTGTGCCTCTCTTTCTCTCTCTCTCTCACACTTATTTTTCCCCTTTTGTTTTATATTTATGCCTCTCTCAACTGCATTATTTCCTTCCAGGTCCTTTAAGTGAAGTGCTGAAACCATTGCCTTCTTCGGTGTCACTGTAAATGGGGGGTGGCTCGGGCCTGCAGTCCAATTTGGGGGATGAATATACTGCCAGTGCTAGGGGATTTATGCTAACAGTCTGGAACCTCTTCTTTTTTCTTTTTTCTTTTTCCTTTCTTTTCCTGTTTTCTGTGTAGGTCTCTTTAGTCAGCCTTATAGCTAATGCCCTGGGCTACTCGGAACTAGGTGCCATTAAATCCCTTAGGACACTCAGAGCCTTGAGGCCTTTAAGAGCGTTGTCCCGATTTGAGGGGATGAGGGTAAGATGCCATTAGCGAGCTGATCCTTCTGCATGCCTGTGGATGATGGGTTTTTTTTTTAAAAGCATGCTAGAACCGATCAAACTGGTAGAAAGACGTAACAAACAGAATCATAATGCAGCTGCTGACGTGATCACTTCCCTCTGCTTATGATTCACCATCACCCTGCTGCACAGTTCTCCCTTTTTTTATTTGATAATTGCCATAATAACAACAACAATAACATACTAATTAAAAAAAAAGGGAGATGTATTAAGCTGCCTCATTATTGGCCCAAACCACATGTCATTTGTAGATTCTTTGTTGGCACTTGGCTGCTCTTTTCTTGGCCTGGCTTTTAATACCTGTAACATTCAAGGGAGTATTTCTGGCTGCAAATCTGGAATAGGGAGAATCACCAGGTGCAAAGAATCAGAATTTGAACCACCTCAAGTTTTTCTTCTCCCCTCCCCCAAAGTTATGATGGATCAAAAAAGAGATCAAAACACAATGGTTGGTTTTCAAGTTGCTCCTACCTTGTTTGGGGGGTATATTCAGGATTGCAGACAAGGGCTGGATATGGGGAGGAGGAATCTAGTGCTCTCCTCAAATAAAAGATTTCTGGTTTAATTCCTCTCATTTGCACCTCGTTGTTCTCAGTCCAGTCCGTTCGTGACTGGCAGCCTTGACTGATAGTTCAGCTTTTCTCCCTCTTTTCCATTTCCCGTTGACATGCTTTATGCCCCCACTCCACTCTCCCCTGTCACTGTGATGTTAGCAACAAATCACAAGCAAAGCATAGAACCTGAACTTTCTAGAAATTATTGCAATATACCATTTTATACATATTGAACTTATCCATGTTTTAAGGAGATTGCCAATTTAATTTTTTGTAATGCACGGCATATAAAAGAGATACAAGTTTGAAAGCTGTGAAGCTATATTTTATTAAGGAACAAGCCCTTCTGAATGCATAGGATTGGGCGGTATGTGTGGTGCATTCTAATACAATCTCTTAATTGGAACAATATTGATAGAATGAAAAATAGGAGAGGTTGCAGAGATGAGATTCAAACTTCATTCAAAAATCTGAAAGTATCTGTGTTTAAAACAGATCCTTTAAAAAATGTCAGGAATTATTAGTCTCAACCTGTAACAGAGATTTTGTTTAGCTGAAAGTTTCAATTAAAATCCAATGTTATTATACCTGCTCCAAAAGGACATTGAAGTGGGTGCATTACATAATTATGTTTACTAAATGACATTGCTAAAGTTCCATCATTTGGTCTTACATAGAAATTAGATGTTATTTCTTATATAAATTTCTTCCTGTGTTGTATAACTGTAAAAAAAAATATCCCTACTTAACATTCTCCACATACTAAAGACAAATATGCAGGGACAGAGGAGTTATTCACATAGAGAAACAATATGCAACATTTTGAGACCTGGATATTTAACTGTATAATAAATTGTGGCCAATCCTAAGAAAATTGTGGTTGTAGAACAACCATTCTTTCCAATGGGATTTCAAAATGATCATGTTCAATTATCATTTCCCATTTGAGTTTGTTAGTCTAGGCATCAAGCAGAATGAAATTAACAGGACAGTCTTGTTCATTTTTTTAAATTGAAATCAGCCCCACTGGTTTTGGTGGGCTTACTCTGTAGTAGTAAATGTGTTCAGGATGACAGTATTAGACCTTGACCAAATTTAATGGAATGTACTTCAGATATGAATGTGGATTGACATTTGTTCTGACCTGTGCAAATGTTACTTTTTAAAAAAAAATCTCAACAGCTGCTTTTATTGTAGTTACTTTCAAGAGAAACTAGTGTTTCTAATGAAAGTATTGTAACATAAATTATCAGACATTTTAGCAAACTTGGCTTGAAAAAATTGTTTCCCAGCATTTTTTAAACAGAGAATGGCTCTTTTCTAGTAGGAATTTTAAAGCCAATTAGAAGTTATTTAAATCCATATATGATTCAGGCCTTACCTTCCTTTTTTGCCATCAGTATAAACCGACTTCATGAGAGTGAAAAAAACAAAACAAAATATTTTTTCTAGACAGCATTAAATATAGTTCTTTGCTTTTCTCTATGGCTTAACGACTTAATATTTTTAAAAGTATCTTCAACTCTTTATATTTGGGGGGAGGGCATTAAAATATTGTTATGAAGTATGCATGCCCTACTTTACTATTTCTAATATATAGTTGTCACAGAAAAGCCATGTTCCCTTTCTCATAATAGTTTGCAGCGGTTTTGATAATTTGTTTAAACTATGGACATAATGATTACATTGTAAGTGAATGAGTAGAAAAGCAAGAGATACATTTCATCCTGTTATACAAAACCAACACAGAGCAAATAAAAATGCAACATAGTGTCAAGTCACAATAATATGGCCAATAAATTTGCTTGGTTTTTATTTCACTCATTATTCCATCTCAAGAATAAAGAATGAGGTTTTTTTTAGTTTTCAGTTGGTATCTGAAATATAGGCTGATAACGTTGAGTTGTAATAGTTTCTGTTATTTCTGATAGGCCTCTATTCAGAAGTCAATGGGCTGTTGATTGCAATAATTTTTCTGCTTCATACAATGCCTAACTTTTGCAGAGGATGATGCATCTAAGCACAAATTATGCTATGTCACCATTGTGAAACTTAATGTAAAATAATGGCGCCATCTGTTGACACTTAAAAAAAAGGCAGTAATCAGCAGAAAGTAGATGAGGGTTTTTGACTGGAGGAAGTTCGTGTGATATTTGCCTCCACCACAGGAGACAGAGCTGACAGAAGAAGACAGGGAGATTACAGTGCCACGAAAGCTCATTCCTACTGCTGACATGCATTTTGACCTTGCACTAGAAACACTTTCCTCATGTCCATTCAATGGGAAAGGCTCTAGGCTAGTGTTTCTCAACCTCGGTGGTTTCAAGAGGTGGGAACTGCAACTCCCAGAATTCCACAGCCAGCTGTGCTGGTTGGGGAATTCTGGGAGATGAAGTCCATACATCTTCAAGCTGCCAAGGTTAAGAAACACTGCTCTAGGCAGAAGTTTTCCATATTCAACAGAGACACAACATTTTTCTCTTAACATCCAGATTCGGGAGTTCATTTTTTACTATGAGAGAGGTTCATAGCCTATTAGTAGGGAGCGAAGATATGCCTAGTTCTCCCTTTTTTCCCCAGGAGTTTGTTGTAAAAAAATGTCTAATGTGGCATTTCTTTTAAAAGAAATATTGTTGCCTAAAAATCGGCGTCATGTTAGAAATTAACACTGAAGGCAACAAAGGATGCCAAATACTTGATCTCTGCAAATCATTCTAAAGAGTGATCATTGCTGGCAAAATAATGGAAATGCATTCTCGCTCAAGTGGAGAAATGTGAGGGACAGCTTTCAAAATATTGTGTGAATCTTAAAAAAAATGCTTGATGTCTTAACATCTTCGAAATAAGTGCATCATGCTTGTTTCTGTGTGTTTCAGAGTATCTGTTTGGGAGGATGGGCACAGCCCCCCTATCATATGATATAGCCCTTTCTCTTCAAGAATGAATGCTGCAGTATGTATACAGTATTAATATACATACTGTATATTAAATAATTTCATATACTCTGTAAATTAAATGATTTCAGAATGGTAGCTTTAATATTCTCATTCTGAAACAAAAGAGATGTTTATTGATTGTCTTATATATGTTAGGCCAGCAACTATAGATGACACATGTCTTTATTTATGTTTAAATATTAAGGTAAGAAAACATTATTAAAACAAAGTCTAAGTCTATAAACACTTAAGGTTGAAGTTATCAATTTTGAAAGAAGATAGAAATAGTTATAAGCTAGAGTACATTTCCCAACTCCAAATATTATGGAAGGAAGGAAGGAAGGAAGGAAGGAAGGAAGGAAACTGTAAAACAGGAGTTTCATTTGCTGTGAAGCAGAGAAGGGAATATGGCTTTTTCTTTTTGAGCTTGCAAATATGCATGCTCAGCTCTTGGGACACTTATGGCCTTGCTTACTAAAGAATATATAGTCCTGATTAATTTTATATTATGCTACCACTAAGTCTTAGAACAAGTTTGACACCCTTTCCTACTCCCATTTGAAATATGTGGCTAAAGTCCCTCATTTATCTTCATGGGAGTAGGAGTAACAGGGCCCACAAATTTATGAGTCTGGTTTTAAAATGGGGAAAGATTGTTGGCTAAGTTAATTTACATGTGTCTGATTCAAAAAATATGATTCTGACTTGCATATTAGACTCGCCTGGACATTATCAAGGCAGGTACCCCTTCAGAATCTTAATTTTTCTTTTCTTTTTTAAAATCAACCACCTATTGAATGACAAAATAAATAAAACTAATTGCTAATATTTATTTGGATAAATTATTGAATAAAAGATTTTTGAAAAACAAAATGCTTGGAGACACATGATTCTTTTTGAAGTAAGATGAGTCTTATGGGACTAGCCTCATTTCTGTTCCCCTTACTAAAACTAGACAAATGGATGTTTTGCTTGTAAATTCTAAATCATCACATTTTCTGTACTGAAACACTCTCTTCCTTCCTTTCCCTTCCAATACAGGTGGTTGTGAATGCCTTGGTGGGTGCTATACCATCCATTATGAATGTGCTGTTGGTCTGCCTTATTTTCTGGCTGATTTTCAGCATTATGGGGGTTAATCTTTTTGCTGGGAAGTATCATTACTGCTTTAATGAGACGGCTGAGTATCGATTTGACATAGAAGAGGTGAACAACAAGACAGAGTGTGAGAAGCTGATGGATCCCAATGGAACAGAGATTCGGTGGAAGAATGTGAAGATTAATTTTGACAATGTTGGTGCAGGATACCTGGCCCTTCTACAAATTGTAAGTCCTATTTTTGTTGCTTGATGGCTATTGTATAATTGCCAAAATGTTGAAATCGTTAAATGTTTTCCTTTTGTAAATGCCTTGTATCTTTTCCCATATTCAGATGGATCAGCCAAACATATTCCCTTTTTTATTGTACTTTGCGGCTATTATAAGGAGCCAATCAAGAACTCATTTCCATGTTTGAAGTAATTAACATGGGAAAGAATCTAGTTATTTTCACTTGCATCCCCTTTATTAGTGAGGATTTAAGAGCAGTTTATTCTTTAAGCAGTGAAGGTGGAAATAGCAAGGATCTGTTCCTATAAGGAGAGGTCTGAGCTAAGTAACTGGTAATTTTAGCTTTGAGGAAGGAGTGGTATATAGCTTCCTGAAGAATTCTTAATTCCATGTTGCTGTTAGAAAATGGGGAGGGGGGGAAGGTGTTTCTAGTTTGAACATATTCTAAGCAATACAGTCTCTGTTCACTTTTGTTTTTGGATTTTACCAACTGACGTTTAACCATGGTCATCTTGAAGATAGGTTGTGATCCAAGTTATCTTATTTCATGCATGCATCCAAGAGCAATCTTCTGCACTGCCTATGAGTCATTCACAACCTGGATGATATTCTAGAATTAGTCTTTGTGTATATTCACGAGATGCAGAGGTGGGGTGGGAGAATTAAATCACTTGGAAATGAATCATAGAGCAACTTCACTGAGGATCGTGTGTGTGTGTGTGTGTGTGTGTGTGTGTGTGTGTGTGTGTGTGTGTGTGTGTGTGTGTGTGATATTCAAAAGAGTATGGTATGTCTATCATTTTATAGTTCCAAGTTTTCCTGCAAATGTATTTGAAGATTTCAGGATCTGTGATGATATTGTTTTAAAAAGGCCAATTGTATCCTAAAAAAAAATCCATTAATCAGAAAGTTTAAAAAATTGGATGAAGATTCCTTTCACTATTTTAATTACAAAAGTAATATTATTTTTAATGTTATTTTGTTTACTTGGTTTCTGTAGCCGCCCATCTCAACAAATGGCTCTGGGCAGCCTACGACATTACATGTAGAAACAGATTAAAAACAATAAAGAAAATAATTACATTTTATTACATTGGATGTTATAATGTATTATTTGGTGAAATATTCTGAACTAAACCAGAATATTAGGATTAAAGTATCTTGCAATTTGATCCAAATCATAATAACAACATGCAAATGTTTTGTTAAGGATTTACAGACTATCCTAGCGCGCATTCCATATACAAGCCAGTGAACGAATGGATGTACCATTTACAAAAATAAATGAGGTTATAGTATGCTCCTTGTGTGTTTAGAATAGGTGAGAAATTCCACAAAAGCAGAAGCAGTTAAGAACATGCACAGCCCTCCCTTTAACCCAATCAGTAAACCCAATGTAAATGTTTTAAACTATTCCCAAAATAAAAACAAATGTTTTCAACATGGCTGAGGGAGAGATTATTTATTGGTTTCTTTACTACTGCAAAACTTCAGGTTTTCTCAAGCCAGCTGACACCTCCCTCTTATGGAGGGATTGTTTCATTTTGACTGCATAAGAACCAATATTTGCAGATGTTACTATGCTGGTAGTGTATATATAATATTATTGATTCTGGTATGTATGCAAACTGATTGGACTTTGCTTTAAAAGCCTTTCAAGCAGCCTACAAAGGTTGGAAACTATAATGTTTCATGTCCTAGGATTACAGTCTAAACGATGTGAAAAAAGGAGAAAAGTTGGAGTGGGGGAAATAAAACTGATATTAAATCATGAAGTAGAAAGATGGATATACATCTCTTGGGTATTTAGAACAAGATAAAAATGTTAACACATGAGCTTTCCTAGGCCTAATTAAAAGCAAATACAGCATTTCAGATCTTGTTTGGAAGTAAGCCAAAAAACAAACATTGACCATTCATGTTGCTCTCTGCTACTGTGACCCTGCTTTGTGTTTTCCCCCCTCCTCTTTAAAAGAAGTGTGCTTTTTCCACAGGCTACCTTCAAAGGCTGGATGGATATAATGTATGCAGCAGTAGATTCTAGAAAGGTAATATGGCTATGGATCTAGCACTGCTTTTAAAGCAAAGAATTGTGATCAATCCTTGATCTTTGCACAGACACAACTGTTTATTTTGCTTTGCAACAATACATAAATGATGTGCCTATTGCCGTAGTTTGGGACATTTTTCAGTCAAATCCATAGCTCTGGTTTCCCTGATAGTTTTTCATCCATATACTAACCAAGTTTGATTCAGCTTCTAAGCCCAAACATGGCAAGTCGGTTGCTACTACTTGCTGGGATTTAGAAGCAAGAGTGACTTTATTATTTTGTATAAGAAAAAATGCTCATCGTCTCAAGGGAAAGTTAAAAAAAATGGGTCCAATTGTCAGATGAGAGTTGCACCTTCTGTGTACGGGACCTGATCTCTTTTGTGCGCAGAATATTCAGCAATGGCTCCAGAATTAATTTCATTAGAGTAAAATTAAAGAGGATTTATGTACCTAATGGATCCCTATGAGCCCTTGAATCAAAAGGCAACTTTTCTAATCATTAGGTTTTGCATAATGCGTAAATTACAATGATTTCCCAGAAGAGGACATCATTTAATCATTTAATTCTTTACCAAATATGTGAATTTAAGCAGAAGCAAAATATTTAAACTGCCCTATTTATTAGATGCAGTTTGAGATAAAATAGGAAAAATGTAAAAATAATTTGAATGCAGTGAGAATATGACATAATACAAGATATAGTCAAGATTAAATGTAAAATGAATCTAAATGCAGTACAAAATACATATGTAAGAGAGACATGGATTATATGGAGAGAATGAATAAAGAGTAAAATTCAGAACAAATGGAGGAAAAAATATTAAAGGGTGAAGAGAAGGGGAATTGTAGGTGGGTAGAATTAATGAGATCCTCAAAAGTAATGTTATAAAGTGTTGCATGGATATAGTATCAATGAGGGTGGTTTCCAACAATAGAAAGATTTGCAGTACTATAGTGGGTGGTGTTAGTATAAATAAGATTTACCGGTACTTAGAATTCCTTTTTCTTTTACCTTTGCCTATGCCTTTTGATCATTATTTCATTATTTTTCTGCACAATGTTGCATGCTTTAAAAAAGAATAGACTGTGATTTGTTATATTAATAGATTGAGTCACGACGATGTAAAAAAGACATTGAGACTCTAGAAAGAGTGCAGAGAAGAGCAACAAAGATTAGGGGACTGGAGGCTAAAACATATGAAGAACGGTTGCAGGAACTGGGTATGTCTAGTTTAATGAAAAGAAGGA
>JANHFT010001188.1:0-12102 GCA_032467955.1 Pseudoxenodon macrops | reverse complement strand
ACTTGTGGGTGTGAGGGCAGGATCTTGAACTTTCAACTGAGGGGTGGAAACCTGGAAGTCTTCAGATTTGGGTTTCCACAGATGTGCCAACATGTCTCTCTTGATAAATTGGAACTTTGAGGAATGCTTTGCCTGGGAGTCTAATTTGATCAGGGATGATATTTGGAACTCTGACACTGTTTGCTATGAGCATCCTTTTGCAGAAAACTGGAAGTAAGCACCAGTTTTTGGCAAAAGTGTCCTAAAATGTGGTCACATGCCAATTGTAAATGCAGGTGTGTTGCCGAGCACCTGAAGTGCAGTCAGGTGGCCGTGACTTTTGATTGTCAGAACTTTAGATCTGGGTCCCATTTTTCAGGCAGGTTGTAACTTCGAACGGTCACCAAGCAACCCGTCATTAGTTGAGGACTACCTGTAGTAATTACTAAAAGGACCTATTGACCAAGAGATGGTCACTTTTAAAGCAAGCTGCGATTTTCTTAGTCTCGTGTATTGTCTCTTAAAATTTGTCCATTATTTTCATGCTTCTGAAGAAAGAATGTGAGATGACTTGACACAATTGTAACTCTCTTTTCTCTCCTCAATATTTTTAAAGGTATGTTTTTGGCAGAAATCATAGAGAAATATTTTGTGTCACCAACTCTCTTCAGAGTCATCCGCCTGGCCCGTATTGGTCGAATCCTGCGCCTGATCAAAGGAGCTAAAGGGATCCGCACCTTGCTTTTTGCCTTAATGATGTCTTTGCCTGCCTTGTTCAACATTGGCCTCCTGCTCTTTTTAGTGATGTTCATCTTTTCCATCTTTGGAATGTCAAACTTCGCTTACGTCAAGCATGAGGCTGGCATTGATGACATGTTCAACTTTGAGACTTTTGGCAACAGCATGATATGCTTATTCCAGATCACTACCTCAGCTGGATGGGATGGGTTGCTCTTACCCATCCTCAACCGTCCTCCAGACTGTGATTTGGATAAAGAACATCCTGGGAGTGGCTTCAAAGGTGACTGTGGGAATCCTTCCGTAGGGATCTTTTTCTTTGTTAGCTACATCATCATCTCCTTTCTGATTGTGGTAAATATGTACATTGCCATCATTCTAGAGAACTTCAGTGTGGCTACAGAGGAAAGTGCTGATCCACTGAGTGAAGATGACTTTGAAACCTTCTATGAGATCTGGGAGAAGTTTGACCCCGATGCTACCCAGTTCATTGAATACTGCAAGTTGGCAGACTTTGCAGATGCTTTGGAGCACCCTCTTCGTGTTCCTAAGCCCAACACCATCGAGCTCATTGCCATGGATTTGCCAATGGTCAGTGGGGACAGAATCCATTGTCTTGACATCCTCTTTGCCTTTACCAAACGTGTACTGGGTGACAGTGGTGAACTAGACATCTTGAGGCAACAGATGGAAGAGAGATTTGTGGCTTCTAATCCTTCCAAAGTGTCTTATGAGCCCATCACAACCACGTTACGGCGCAAACAGGAGGAGGTCTCCGCAGTGGTGATCCAGAGGGCTTACAGGATCCGTTTAGCAAGGAGGGGATTTATCTGCCGAAAAAACGTCTCCAACAGAATAGAAAATGGAGGGACAAATAGGGAGAAAAAAGAAGGCACTCCATCCACGGCTTCCCTCCCGTCTTACGACAGCGTAACTAAGCCTGAAAAAGAGAAACAGCAGGCCGAAGAAGGGAGAGGCGAAAGGGCAAAAAGGCAAAAAGACGTCAGGGAATCCAAATGCTGAGATGATCTATAATAATAATAATATTAACTGTAGAAAACTCGTGAGCAGAAAAGATTGTTTACAAACTTCCTGATAAAATATATATCAATAGTGAACAGCTGTGGAGAAACTTTAAAGATCTTATACCAAACATAGTCTGCTTACTGTGTGACCATGTTGCATCTCAAAGCAGTGATCTACCACCTGTTTAATGGACCCATCTAGACCAATATATTAAAAAAAAAAACAGGAAACAATGCAAAGGAGAACAAGGATTTTATACAGTCTGGGCAGGTGGATACTGCATGTTCCACATCAGTCAATGCAACTTAGGACAAAAAAGCAAAATAAAACACACACACAAACAAGGAAAAAACTGCTGCTTGAGGATTCATATTTTTTTCCAAAGCAGCAAAAATTGATTTTTTTTTTCATTTTATTGAAAGGAAATCTGGAAAAATATCACTTAAAGGGTTGTTTAGTTCATGCAAAACTAGATTTTCATACTTGACATTTAGTTTAAGCAGCAAAAAAAAAGGAGAAAAACAAACAAGTAGAGCATCAACAAAAAGCTGAAATGAAATGACACGTATTTAGCCCATATCATTTAATCATCATCGTTTCTTTAGTACTTAACTATCTGCCTACTTTTTATCCTATGGGCTTCACCATGGTTTGTGAGAGATGGGGGTAATCAGGTATTTTCAGTTTGCCAAACTCGCTCAGGCTGATTCCAAAAAATAAATTAAATAAAATTGTGCTCGTTTCAATGCATAGAAATGATTTGCATGATGGCATGCTGTGATCAGGAATCATGCATGAGGAATCATAAAACCACACGACACTCAATATGCTGTCAAGGCCGTGTGTTAAGCCATACGTTTGAGGCACTCCACTCACTACGGCACACTGTATTTGGAGAGTTACTCTTAGCTATAATTATGCTCTTCACCTAGTTTCCAAGTGTTAATCTTTCCATGTACCCTCCCAGAAGAGGAGAATAGTGAAACCAATCAAGGAGTTTATGTGTATTTTTTAATAAGCTTCATGCAGTCGACTTCTTTTCCACTTTTAAAAAGTAACTCCCCAAATCCACACCAAAATGCTGCTCTAGCACCCTTCCAATTCAGGAAGTGGTTGTAGTACAATCTCAATATCTGGAACATTAGGGCTTCAAGAAAACTCACCAAGTAGTTCTGTATCCTGCAATATTTACAGTTCAGTATCCATTTTGCCATATGCACTTTTTTTTCCCCTGTTAAAAATAAGCACTGTAGAAAACAACATATTATCTCTCAAAGACACATTTTGGCAGTTATATAAAGCAATCTTATTGCAGGCAGGCTTATGGCAGAGGGGTTGACAGCATTTTGTGCCATATTTACTGGCAAAATGTTGCGCTCTTTTGGAGTGCTGTGATGTGAGAAATGTACTCGGCACATGTGGATTTGTTCTTTCACTGACAGTTTTCTGCAGCCACATGGTTTTATCGGATTCTTTGAGCTGGGTTTTTCCCCTAAGGAAAGCAAGCCAAAAATATTTTAAATAATTATGAAAATAGTTTAAATATCTGTGAATACAACATCCTACTTTTGGTGAGCAGTGTGACATGGATACAGCACTGAGAGGAAAAGTGTCATGCTTGACATGTGCCTTCACCAGTTCCACATTTCATCCCATATTGTTGTATGGTGGTAATTTTAATGGTCCTGCATATTCAGGGAGGGATGAAGAGCTACCTCTCAACTAGTCTTAACTCTAACATGATGAGACTTCTAAAGGGAGGGGAACTTACATTTATGTTTCTAAGAACTACTTTGGCATGTTTCATTCTTTTTTTTAAATGTCCATTATGTCCCCTTTTAATAAATCGATCCCCATAATAATTCATCTTCTAAGGGCACAGATTTATGGAATCGTTCTTGGGTCAATGTCGGCATTGCACTACAGTTAAGATTGTTCAACCATACAGCTTTAAAAAAAAAAGGTTGCAGAAGGCTGTAAAGAATTATGTTGAATTTCTGCAACATGGTGAAAGATGCTGTTTGAATGTGGACCAAAACCGTTTTATCTATAAAAGGGCAAAAAATATTTTTTTTAAAAAAAGATTTAAAATATTCCAAAATCAAAAGAAAGCTAAGAAAGTTAGCAATGCCTTTTAGTTTAGTGGCAGATGCTTGACATTTAGAATTTTGCAACTTAGATACCTTTTACAAGGTTAATCAGAAAGTAAGCCATTTGATAGATATCTGTGCCAAGTTGAGCTTTTTAAAAACGCATAATCTAGCTACCACAACATCAGTGGAATAATTCTGCTGTACCAGATACCACAAGGAGCAAAACATTTCTTGTTAGGTTTTATCCCAGCTACTCATAAAATATGTATGATAAAACTACATGCATTTGTACAGGCAACATTGTAAACAGCACAACAACAACAACAACAAGAGCTGAAAAGTGTGACTGAACTTTTTAAGACAATAATATAAATACTGTAATATATCATTTTATTTTACTGGCATGCCTTTTTGTACATGACAAAGGACTACAAAAATTAAATAGAGTGGCTTCTGGCTTATGCCACTGTCCATATTTAATTTTCTATCTCTCTAAAATATTTTTTTTTCTTTTCCACTTTTCAGATGATGTCAATTTAAGTACATCCCTTCAGAGGAAAAATATCCTCTCAAAAGCTTTATTGCAAAAATGTATTTACAACAAAACTTCTTAGATTGTATTTTGGTTCTGAGGTGCAATACATTTTGACCACTCTATGCAAGATTTGGCTAAATGTCATATTTATTCTTCAGCTGGACTACTGTTCCATATAAAAAGCTTGGCACATATAGTATTTGTGCTATCAAATTTTAGTAAGCAAATTTTAGTAAAAATGCCCACAATCCATATTTATATTTGCTTATTATTTAAGAATACTTGAATTTTCTTATATTACTCGAGCTTTGCTTAAGAAAAAAGCTGTTAAGAAAAAACTTCAAAACTGTGAACTACGGTATGTCCTAACTAAAATTAACATTTTTTCTAGTTTATGCACAATGTTTCTCCAAGTTTCTTTCATCTTAGATTTCTTTAACCAGTTATCCCAATTAACCAGACTTTACTGAGAGTAGGAACCCTTACTCTGGTATTTTTATATATCAGCATTACATTTTGGAAATCTTCTTTAAAAATGAATCATCCTATAATGGTCTATTGAGATATATGAAGTTATGAACATTATATAAAGGTATACCTGAACTTTTTTTAAAGAGATAAAAGAGAAAGGAACTTACTATTTCAGCAAAAACAGCCAGTGCTTTTTAGAAAAACATGGTCCAAACTAGGAATCAGTAAAATAAATCTCAAACTTATTGAGAAACATTTGAAAATGTAAATTTAATTTGAATAACATTGGTTTTTAAATCCCATTGTTTCACTCCACCTACCTTCCCCATGGCCAGAAATGGTCAAAACAGTTTTGCTAAAAATTCATTTTAATAAAAATAACATTACATTTAGTGCATTTGTTTATAAATTCCTTTCCTTTTTTAAAATTGAAATAAGAATAACCTCTTTGGGGGGTTATCTTCCTAGCGAATGAATGATGTATGGAAAAGGACTGAAAACAACATATATGGGGGATATCCAGTGCAAACTGATAATGAATAAGCATTCATAATTACATAATTTGACATCCCTTTGATTTCTTTAATTACTGTCAATAATCAGCACAATAAAAAAGGTCAAATAATGCCAAAACTAGAAAAAGAAACATTCGAATAAAATGCAGTAAAATGTTAAGATAATAAGATAACATAGAATTGGAATGAAACTGGAATACAATAGATTAAAAGAAAGGGAGAAAATCCTTCATAATGCCATGATTCCAAGATTAGACCATTCTATGTCTTCTTATGGAAATCACTGTTGATAGAAACTTAGCTTCTTTACTTGTGGTGGTAAGGCTGACATGAGCAGGAAACAAATGATCATTTGACATAAATTTTATGACCAGGTTTTCAATCTCTACTGCAGAAGAGGAAAAGATATGGATTAAAAAATTGCAATAGGCTTCCCATGTAAAAAAAACCCTATTTTTTCAACTCTATCATTCTGATAATGTTCTTTAAAATAAAGAATCCTATATCTAAAATTTTTGTACAAAGGGAAGAGAATTCTCAAATATAAAATATCTGATGGGTGAAGGGGCTGAACAACAGTCTAATGTGTTCCCATAGAGATCAGCTGATTTTGTTCAAGAATAATGGACTTTTGATATTTGAGTATTGAAGGGGAGGATGCAATAATAGACTGAGTCCACATATCACTTGCCTAGGTTAACAATGAAAGGGAAAATGTGCCTATTCTTGCTTACAGCTTCTTTGGTAAGTGGCACAGTTGGCAAACCACCTATTTTTGGTAGCTAAGAATTGGGCTCGTTGTTAACACAGAAGAACAGCCCATAGCCAAGTTCTCTGGTTACTAGGCATCAGTAAAAGAAATCTTAACTCCATTGCAAATAATTGTACCACTCATCACAAAGCAATTTCCCAATGAATCAATTTTCCTTAGCTTAGATAGCAAAAAAAAAGGGGGGGGGATATTTTCCTATCTATGAGAAATTACATTGAAATGTTTTTAATTTTCAGTAGTGCTCTATTTTTTTTAATATTTTGTTTCATAAAATAATGCAGCCTATGTCATCTTGCACTTGGTCTTCTTTTTGAACCTTCTGATAAAGAGAAAACAAAAAGAAAATGAATCATACACTGAATTAATCCTCCTGAGACAGTTATTGGAGTTTCCACAAATCTGTCTGGGTTTTTTTATTTGTTTCGAGTATTATTACAAGAACAGGTAACCAACCAGTGGAGAAGATCTGAACATCATTCTTGGGAAACTACATATATGAGTTATATGTAGGCAGGTGGTCTTGGTTCAGTCTTGGTTCAGTTAAAGAGGATGTATAGGAGATGATGGGAAGGGCCCTTTTCTGCCTGAGACCTTGGGAAAGATGCTGGCAACCAAACTGAACAATGATATCTTAGATGGATCAATTAGGATCTTCCTAATTATTTCCTGGTTTAGAAAGTTATTCCAATTGTTAACTAACAAAGCATCACATATTTGGAAATCTATGTAGTCCCCACATACTCCAAAGAGCCCAAAATGAACATTTCCCATTTTATTTTACCAAGGTATCAGTTTGATCTTTCGGGTAGTTCACTTTATAAGGTTAAAAAAAGTTCTTTGACGTTAACTGTAAAAATAATTAATAATAATGTAGGAGCAGAGGTTAGGAATAAGCCAGTAAGACTAAGAATGTATACTGAGTTGTCTTTTTTTTTTCCCCAGTGGATATTATGGGCATTTAGAAATGGCCAGTTTCAGATTGAGTGTAGTTTTAGACTATTAACGCTTTGATGAAAGACTGATGGAAACTATTGCTAAGTTAATATTGTTAAATTAATATTATCCTACAAACCTTTATGGGTTTGATGCTTCAAAATCCAAGAGAGGAAAAAGGACCAGAAAGATTGGGACAAATTGGAAAGCAAAGGACTGAGCGTTGTTACTCAGCTACAACATTCCCTGTCATACAGGGTACATTCAGGTATAATGAACTGGGCCAGACTTGGTCCAGTGAGAATATTTCCTTGGGCTGAGTTTTGGATGTATATAATATTGTCTCTTGGCAATCAGTATTTGGCAACAGAGTAATCAGATACAGATAGCTATATCAGGAAAATGCATCCTCCTATATGCAACTGGGGAGGTCACATTATATTTCATGGTACAAGGTGTTTCAATGTGTACATAACTCCTTTTGAAAAAAGTGATATACATGATTCCTGGATTTGTATATATTTTCTCTTCAAATGCTTTGGTGTTTATGAGGCTTTGAAGCGTTCCCCATAATCAGTAATGGGGGGGGGGGGAAAGAATGTTAAAAATCTGAAAGTCCACAGTCACCTCTTGTGGTGGGTGGGAATGAAGAGAGTTCAAGCTGGTTTTTGTTTAGAAGGTTATAAACAGAAAGGGCTTAAACACTAGGTTGACAAAGATGATAAGAAAATTAGCTTGAAGGATTATCCCGCCTCTTATGACATTAAGAACCTCAGCCTCATGCACCAGTTTAAACACCCTTATCTGCTAAGACAGGTAAGCTCTTGAGAAAAGCCAGTGTTCTTTTGCAGCATAACAATCACTCTTTCACATATAGAAGGTTCTCAGGTAGATGCTGCATTTACCTTGGCACAGGAAATGGGTACTTTTGCAGTACTCTGTTTCATGCTTTCCCCGCCCCCTCTTTCCCTAACCTTTGTGTACTAGTAACACTCTCTCCAGAAACAGTTATGTGCTAGGGTGTTAGCCTTGTGATTGTCAGTGGACACACAAACCTTGGATTGTGCAATTCTGTATCCATCCAGTGTGCCAATGTCTTATTCTTAAGTTCTTTGTTCCAATCGACTTTTTCTTTAAAGCTTTCTATTTGAAGGGCTGAGATCCTAGCTTTATGTACTTGCGTTACTAGGAGTTAAGAGCAAAAGAAGACCAGGTGTTATGTTTTTAATAAGTCTGCCAAGAGAGGAGGTTCATGGTCCACTTGCTCTCTTTGAACACTTGTAATATGCGGCCAGAAAAGGAAAAGAATTGTGTGAGCTACTTCTCCCATGTGGAGATCATCTCTGTCAACAAAACAAATGTATGCTGTGTTGCTGCTGTGCCTATTTTGTCATCAATACTTCAATTGGGAATCAAACTATGATTGGGAAGAATTGCATGAGAGTTATGTAAGTTGTCCTTCTGAGAGGAATACAGCCAACAAACTTTTTCTGCATATAATTTACTTTTGTGCATCTGTTTGTAATATTGCCGAGAACTGACATTTGCTTTGAAACAAGCCTGTTTTGTGTGAATGTGTGGCACACATGTCTGCAGATCTCATTCTCCCTTTCATACTATGATTTTTTTTCTATCCTAGTCTTTAGTTTACCATATTAGCTACAATAAGAATTTTATAGTCACGGAGCCAAGTATTGTTTTTGTGAAAGGAGCACTGAGTAGTTGTTTTGTCCACCCCCTTTATAAAGATTCAGTACATGTTGGACTTTGCAGGAGATGCACTAATAGCAAACTAAACATTCACTGTTTTAAAGTTCACCAGAATTATCGTGACCCCCAATGAGGATAAATAGCACATGTGGAATTCTTTTAAAAGTGCAGTTAATGGTAACAGTCCACTCAGCCACTCTCCAGAATGCAAAGTATTGTTTTTAAAGTTTCTGTTTACCAGTGAAGAGAGATTTTCAATTTAACTCTGTTGGATTGGAACATTTTGATGGAGAGAAATTCACGACAACATTCATACGGATTTCAATGTCTACAAGAATTGTGTCACCTTAAATATGAATTCATATAAAAATTTCTCATAAGTTGCATGTTGCATTTATATAGGGAGGTATACATGTGTGTTTATGTTTTTGTGGGAGTGTGTGAGGAAGAGAAAATGACAGCACTAGAGGGCATGATGAAAGAGTGATTTTGTAAAAGAATGGGAAAATGTCTTTTTCAGGTATTAGACTTTGATAATTCTCTTAACAGGATTCTAATGATTTCTGCTTTCAGCTTTGTGTGAATGAGTGACCGAATGGCAGATTGATCTCGGGCAAATGACCTAACCTCTCTGTGTGTGCCTCAGTTTTACCCATCTGTATAATGGGTAATTACCTACCTCACAGGGGTGTTGTGAGGCTCAACTTAATTCAAATCTGTTCAATGCTTTTCTGAGGTTCACATGGACATTGTGTTCTAGATGTGTATGTGACAGAACCATGAACTAAAGGAAAAAATATAGTGAGATGGTGTGGTTAATGCTGCTAAAACCTCCAGGAAAGCTTCCCCTCCCCCCAATAGATATCAGGGCAAACACTTTTATTTTTTGCTGCGTTCTGCTGGTAACACCATCTCATGAATGTGTTTATTGTCTACATTTTTAAACCCCAGCCTGTAGGTTTGCTTGGTTTAAGATAACAACAGCAAACGGGAGAAAGGTGTTTTGGGGAAGGAAGAAGCAGGGGGAACACAATAACATGCATTTTAAAAGTAACAAAACAGGTTGAAAGAACAGCATCTGATTTATCTGACTTCCTTTGTACTGTACATCTTTTTACTTTGGAATTTGCAATAAAAAGGTATGTCCATCTTGTTTTATCCTCTTCTCTTGGATTAAGTGTTATTCTACTTCTGAGGCTAAAAGGTTAACAGGGCTGGTTTCAGGTTCTCATTTCAATAGTGCCACTTCAGTCACTGGTTTCCATGGAAATGAAATGAAGGATTACAAAATAAAATTAAACTCCACCCAAGGTCAACTGAGGCAACTTAGGAAGGAAGGAAAAATTACTCCTCTACTGCAGGGGCCTCCAACCTTGACAACTTTATGACTTGTGGACCCCAGCTGGTTGAGGAATTCTGGGAGTTGAAGTCCACAAGTCAGAAATTTGCCAAGGTTGCAGATCCCTGTTCTATGGGAATGAAAGCTGCTACATTCCCAGAAAGCTTTGCAGGCAAATGAGTCTGGGAGGACTTATCTGAAAGCGAGGATTGAAACAGGTCTGGGATCTCACATCTGAAGAATCTTATTCTCTGAACAATATCCTGCTGTAGCCACAGACATTCTCTGATCTCAAGCTACCAGCCACTAGGCCTCTGCATGCGTGTTAAAGGCACCCTTTGGGAAGCTGAGCATAATAGATACCGTAGTCCTAATCTAAACAAATTGTGCCAAATACATTTCCTTCCTATTGATTTCAAAGAAAAGAGAAAATTGAAAGGAAAGTAATTGATTAAAAAAATAAAGAATTATATTCTGGTAATTAGACGTATCACTGTTTGGCTGCAAATTCTCACTTCCCTTCCCTATATTTATTTGTTAATAGTTCCAGACTGCCTCCAGATCATTAATGACTCCAGATCATTAATAAGCCAAATCAAAGGAAAGAAAACGTTTAAGATTTTTAAAATTGTGTTCACATTTAGTCCAGTGGGATTTAGGTACAATTCACTCAATTTAGGTTCACCGCAGTCAAAATGAAATACTGCCAATTAAATCCACTTCAGGATGAACTGCTCTTTATTAAATATTTGAGGCCATTATCTACCATGCTTATCCAGTTGGTGTAGTGGTTAAGGTGCTGGCCTAGAAGCTATAGTGACTTCTAGTCCCACCTGAGCCATTAAAGCCAGCTAAGTGACCTTGGGCCAGTCTTTCTCAGCCCAATTTACCTCACAGGGTTGTTGTTATGAGGAAAACAGGAAAAAAAAGCAGCATTATTTATGTTCATCACTTGAGTTACTTATAAAAGATAATAAAGGTTGGATAAAAATATAACAAATAGATAAAAATAAGTTGATAGATATTTGTTAGGGCTGAGAGATTAGGACTGGCCCAAAAAGACACCCAGCATTTTTGTTCAATGGAAGATTAGACTCTCTGCTCCTGGCCCAGCATCTTAATCGCTCTCCTAACATTAGTATCAATCGGTTCACCCCCATCCTGTTTGATTCACCCAACATCCCTTGGCAAAGATTATGTGATGACTGGCTGAAGAACACTTTACAACCTGTCCCAAAGGTGCTTTTTCAAGAGGCAAATGGACTTTCTGGTTTTTCTTTGAAGACATTTCACTTCTTATCCAAGAAGCTTCTTCTCCTGACTAGATGGTGGGGAATGGAATGATTTATACTCCTTGCAGACAGCTGCTCATTTGCATACTTTTAGCAGGTCATTAAGGCCACCCGGAGGTTTATCTGTGTCCTCAGGGTCATCTGAGTGGTGCAAATGGGTGTGGAGCCTTCTTGGAACTGTTGAAAGGACTGTGTTGAAGACTGGAGATACATGATGTTGTATCCCTCCCCCTCTGTTGAGAGAGGACTGTTCAGTGTTGACACAGATGGCCTCTTTGACCCCTCTTTCAAACCAGCGGTCCTCTCTGCCCAAAATGTGGAGTTTTCTGCCTTCAAAAGAGTGACCTGTATCTTTTAAATGCAGATGGATTGCTGAATCTAATCCTGATGTGTTTGTTCTCCTAAATTGTGCATTTATGAAGAGCAGCTGAAGGATGGTAGAACTACTAAGGAAACCAATGTCTAAGGGGTTGTCACAAAGAAGATGGAGTCAACCTATTTTCCAAAGCACCTGAAGGCAGAAAAAAAAAGCAATGGATAGAAACTAATCAAAGGGAGAACAAACTTGAACTAAGGAGAAATTCCCTGACAGTGAGAACAATTAATCAGTGGAACGACTTGCCTCCATAAGTTAGGGGTGCTGCAACAGAAGAGGCTTTTAAAAAGGGATTGGACAACAATCGGTCTGAAATGGTATGG
>JANHFT010001185.1:208208-218721 GCA_032467955.1 Pseudoxenodon macrops | reverse complement strand
TCTCTCTCTCACACACACACACACACAAACATACCCTTTGAGAGAATCAAAGAACATCTTCCTTTTGGCATAATGTCATGGCAATGTTTGACCTAGAAATTGGTTGCATCTACAGATAAGTTATACCTTCTTTAATATCTGAGGACTTCTAAATGAAACCTAAGCTACATATGCCAATTATGCAGAATGACAGCATACACTGTGGAATACTGTTACTAAACAACTACTGGAAGTTGAATAACTGAATCCTGCTGAATGCTAAATAAAATCCTGGAAGAAAGTAAGAAATACAGACCTAGTATATACATATAGTTGCCAATTAATTGTGAATATAATGCAAATTACAATATACAATTAGCCATTTTAGTTTAGTTTTGTTACACTGCCATTTTCCCTTCTTTTACCTGAGCTGTTGAGAATCTAATAATTAACATATAAACTCTAATATTTACTTATCTGTTTAGGTTTATAAAGTGCTTCAAAGAAAGAGATATAATAGCTCTGAATTGAAAATGCAGCATTACAACACTCTGAAGTATCAACCTTCCTCTCATTATTCATATTATATTTGGGAAGACATAAATGGAAAGGTGTTTACTTGTCTATGTTATTAAGAAGTCCTGGCTGGCTCATCACATTTTGCTACCTAAGATGAAATACAAGTTGGTACCTTCACTCATTCTAAAGATATAAGGCAACCAAACTGGCAGTTGAACATTACTTCTTTCATTATATCTGAAGGAGAGGTTGTTTGTTATATATTTTGTTGTCTGGTAAATTACTTGGTATTTCCCATCACCCAGTATCCGCTATCTGATGCAATTTCACTCTGTGTAATGGCAATGTTGGCTCTGCAACATTCCAACACAGAGTTAAAATGCTACATGATAAGCAAGAGGAAAAAACAGCCTTCTTGCGTGGCTACCTTTGTAATTCTTAGGGGATTTCTGTGCATGTGTCCGTGCATTTCTAAATGTGCCCGAGCAGAAAAGATCAGGACTTCACCTTAGCTGTATGTTTATGCCATGAAGGACAAGCAAGAGAGGAGAACAGTGGAATAATTTGCTTTCATCTCTTGTACAATCAAAGGGTATTGAAGATATTCTTAAATACTCACAACATCTTGTGAGATCAATAATGGTATAATCATGGGGCTAGCAAGCTGAAGCACTCATCTAAAGGAGATTTTTTTTTGTAGATTCTGACTCCTGTGGTGAATCTATCTTATTTATCTCAAAAGTCACAACTGGACTTCTCTGAACAGACAGTAGGTATTTTAACTCTTTTTCAAAGGAAACAATACACATGATTAGTGTCAAACCAACACATGGCGTTTTACAATCTGAACAGAAGGTATAATGCTTATTTAGTGCTGTTTAAATTTCTTTAGTAGGATAAAGCATAGAAATTTGATTGAGTACCTTCTGTTTTGATGCTCTCCACAGTGAAACAGGCTCCAGAGAAGTAATAGTAGCCTATATGGACTACTCTTACTCTTCTGCAAAATTCACAACTCCACTATTTTCATGTTACAGGTAGGTACCACTCCAAAGGTTAAGAATTTTATGAAAGCTCTATAAACCTACCGGTATTTCCAATCCATTCTGGTGTGACAAGTTAAAATAAAAAGTATTATGTGTGCAAAGTTACAAATGGCCATGGTAACTGCTCATCAGGGACAAGTGATCATATGAATTCACACTCAGCACCATTCTTCAGATAAAATTGCTGGGGGATTGTTCAACCTAGTTTGCCAGGATTCAGAAATGAGGGCAATTTGCAGAAAAATAAATTTCCAAGCCATTAGCTAATCATGAATTTCTGAACACTTGAGAACAGCTTCTCAGTATGCAAGTGCCCCGGAGTAAATGATGCTATCTGCCTGTCTGTGATAACTATTGCATATATTACTTGACCATTCAGCTTTCACAATTACACAATTCAGCAATTCACAGAATAGTTACATGCCCTGGCCATGTTGTTACTGAGTCGTTAGACAAATTAGCATAAGGAACTGAGAAAAAGGCTAGGACAATTTTACTAAACATTGAAAGGAAAGAGATTTTCTGTATCCTCTAAAAACAGGAGTGATCACAGCTATGTCTTTAATCTTTTTTTCAGCCGTATTTTCTAGGCATTCACAGCTGATCTCTTTCAACACTCCGTGAAGTCACAAGTTTTATCTTGTGACATCATCAAGGAATCTTCATGCTCTTTGTGACATCAACTGAGCTTGCCTCCTGAGTCTGGAGACTTGGCAGACTAAGTATTACTTGTTTTTTGACACCTAGCAGGATATAGATTTACATGAGTATTAAAACGAGGTAATCCTCACCTACCTTATGTATGGAAGATTTAGTGATGATGTTCTGTGGGGGAATTGCCTATAGCTGTACATTGAACGACAGGCAGAGATGAAAAATGAACTTGAGCTGTGGCTTTCGGAGCATGACCTGCCCGCTAGACACATGTCATTCGCTGAATATATGTGATAGTGTAACCAGTAAGTAATATAAGGCAGTAGCACTAAACATTCAGAGCAAGGACATGAGGTAGGTTTTCTCCTCTTAGTTAATAATGACATATTCTATGATTTTATAGTAGGGATACAGAGTTTTCCACTGTAAAATTTCCCTTCTCAATGATTCCGTTTTCTTTAAAATTAGAATAACTGTTCTGAACATTTCCTAATAAGTGATTGCAAACCTTTCATTACTGATGGTTCATTATAACCCAGGATAGCCTAAATGTAATTATATTCTGACTTCAAGACAACTGGCCTGCCCCCCAGCTCCAATGGAGAGATTTGTGGTCCGCTGAGGAACATTAAGGGGGTTCATATAGGAAAAGGTTGGCAAAGCCTACACTATTTCACTTCTTGACAAAACTACGTGATCATGAGGTACAAAGACATTGTTTTGGGCTGACATATGTAACAAGCCAAGGGTGGGTTCTAAATTTACCTTGCCGGTGGTTCGCTGCCTCCCATGCTGTGTGGGTGCACCTCATGCGCATGCGCGCGAACCCTGTGTGCATGCGCACGCACAGTAAAAAAAGCCCCGACTTTATTTTAAAGGCCAAAAACAGGATGCCGATGCATGCGCAGTGCCGTAAACTTGGTTTCTGTGCATGCGCAGAAGAAAATAAATCCGGGGGGGGGATTTCAAAAACAAATTCCAAAAAAAAGATGTCGGCGCCCACGGAGCAACAAACCGGCTCCGTGACATCACCAGCGGCCTATTACCTACTCAGTAGAACCGGTCTGAACCGGTAGGAACCCACCTCTGTAATAAGCTTTTGCAATATGACAAAAATGTGATATTTTAACACTTGTGATTTGCCTCTGGATAGTCCAAAACATATTGACCCAGATTACGACTGAAACATCATGAACCGCTTCCAGTTCCACAAAATTTACTTATAATGAACGGCACTTGAAATAGGCAGATTGGCATGGTCTGAGTTAAAATGGAACACTGAGGTGTTCACCAAAATGAACACGTTATTTCACCAAAATAACTTGTTCCGAAAACAGTTTCTTTCCCATCCTTAAATAAAATATTTTTTGTCTTAAATTTTATCACTTTGCAAGTATGTACACTTATAGTGAGAATCCTAGTATAGCAGGGTGGGGCGATAACCAAAGAGACTGGGGGGAACTGGTGATAAAGAGGCTGTGAAATTTTGAAGGAAAGGGTTTAGCGTTAGTTGGAACCCGCCGGTTGATTTACAGGGATTTATATTTTTGCAGAGCATACAGGATTTGTGTAAATAACATTGAGAATATCTAGGGAAAGTTGCTTAGCACCCAAAAAAAGCAAATAAAGCATGTTAAGAAAGTTACATGCTCTGGTAGAAAACTTGCATTTTTGAAGTTTTTGTCCTCACGGTTGGAAAGAAGGCAGTCTTTTTGACTAGGCAGTTTACAAATAGTGTTAAGTAACCAAGTAAACAAATAAATGTAGCTGAAATAGCCTAGGGTTACCAATCTACTAATTGGGAAAGCAGAGCAAGGACAATGCAGGAGTTCCTTGCTTGCTGGTTCAACGTATAATGCCTTTAAGAGTCACTATTATAATAATTATAAAAAAATATGGAGAATCAATATTTCTGTAGTTGCAGTCCAATAGTTTACCTGTTAAAAAGGAACATCTGGTGTTCTTACAAAGGCATGCAGCCCTCCTAAACTCTTCTCTAAAGTAGAGAAACCCCTGTCTTTCCTTCCCTATCTTTCCTATTCATCTCCCTTTTTTAATTTATCTGCAGATAGAGAACTGGGAAGGTTACAGTGATAGTAAAAGAGAAATGATAGAAAAATGTTCCTTCTCTCCTTCCATCTTCTTCATTGTGATGTACCCCACAGTACATCAAACTTATGATGGCTGGGAATCAGAAGCCTTCAGGAAGGCTATTACACATAATAGTGGTCCTTGAAACCATTTTAATTCTCAAGGATCATTGCTCTCTCTCTCTCTCTCTCTCTCTATGAGCTATGAAGCTTATCTGGATAAAAAAAATGAAAGGGATAGGAAAATATTCATTTCTTATGCTCTCTTAAAAGGGAACGGTTGACAAGACTGGGTGCCTGCAAGTTGGTGGGAAAATTTTGTTTCTAAAATCCCTCTTATTGTTTTGGGCAATGAAATATGTTTCTCAATTAAAACAAAAACAAAACAATTCATTTTCCACTGTGAAAAGCTGACTGTGTCCCATCCATCCCTACCTGGCACACAAAGCCCACACTCACGTATCCATAACATAGAGCATTATAGATTTCTGCTGCTAGATTCTAATTTCTGAACCATTTCTTTATAGCAGAATCATATATTCAAACTCATGTCTACTTTACTTAATTTATTTATATGCTGGAGTTTCTAAATACTTTTTTTTTCAATAGCTAGAAGAAAAGGAACTAATGATGGGATTTGGGATTGATTTCAAATGCAATTAATCCCAGATCTGGAATGAGGTTCAAGAAGAAACATTCTCTCAAATCATTTGGCAGGTGATAGTGAGCAAGGCCCTTATTGTGTAGCAGTGACAGACTCATTTTCTTGAGCCATCTGGAATTTTATTAAATTCATCGTGGCATTGCCTGCAAAGAAAAAAAAACCCACCATCCTCACTTTTTTTTTCAAATCAGAAAGTTAAAACTGCATGTCTTTCAGGCTTTTAAATGCCATCTGCTTTACCAATCATGAGGCAATATTATTTTTGAATCAACTGATATTTAAAGATTTCAGTCGTTGTATGTTCTGTTACATTACCAGATGTTGGTTCTAATCCACTTGGAAACAGACGGAGCTTTCTGCTTATCAGTTGATGCCATTGTTGTATATGGATACAGCATCAAGTCCTGGCTCCTCTTACACCAGTTGTATCTTTCTTAAGAGTGTGCTAACTTCATGATATGATAATGCCAGTGATGTAATGCTTTTATACCTTATAAGGGAGGAATAGAATTTTTTGACTTGGTCTTTTGATGTGAAACTATGTTAATTTTAATAGCCAATAGATGAGCACCCATTGGCTACCAGCCAGCAAAGACTGCATTATTCTAACTTCTGGGCAAATTATGATTGTCTATTGGTTCTCTATGAGCACTATAGAACTTTAAAGGAAGAAATGATTTCTGTTCTTATACTGTCTATGCTATCATTCAAGCCTTGATTTCTTTTCAAGAATAAAATGAGAAGACATGTGCAAAATAAAGAAGTGCACATATATGGAGGGCAACCACATACATATAAAAAAGGATCACATGCAATCCCTAAATATATCTAAAGATGCTATTCCAGTAAAAATGAAGAAGGGAAAGTGAATCCAGAAAAAAAATGAAATCAGAATAATAAAGAAATAATCAGAGGAAGTAAGATAAGATCATGGTGGGTAAAGAATCTTACTGCACACAAATAACTACCAGAAGAAAACAATTTAAGAGGAATTGTCATAAATAGAAGTGGATAATTTCAATATGAGCCGCAGTGGTGCAGTGGTTAGAGTGCAGTACTGCAGGATACTTCTGCTGATCACCAGCTGCCAGCAGTTTGGCAGATCGAATCTCATCAGGCTCAAGGTTGACTCAGCCTTCCATCCTTCCAAGGTCGGTAAAATGAGGACCCAGATTGTTGGGGACAATATGCTGATTCTGTAAACCACTTAGAGAGGGCTTTTAAAGCACTATGAAGTGGTATATAAGTCTATGTGCTATTGCTATAATTATGGATGGGTCTAAAGAAAATGATGAGGGGGGGAAATAGTAAAAGCTAAAAGGTTGAAAAGCAAGGGAAAAGAAATATATGCTGTATTTTTTAGTAGGACGTTTTTAAAAAAATATATATATAAGTTGATCTCAATGATAATGATAGTTGAGGATTCTCTGTTAAAATGATTGGAAAATCAGCCTCTTATTGCCATAAATTGATTGATTTTGAGACGACGAGCTCAAAACCATGTAAGAGAACCGAGCAACACTTAACAATACTAATGAAATCCATGTCATCTTCAAAATTGGCCTGTGTTACATTAATAATTACAATGAATATTGGAGTATTGTGTCCTGGAACACCACCATGTGGTAAATCTATTTTCATTGTGTTACTCTCACACAGAACGTTGTCAACTCCCTGAAGGAAGGAATAATAATAAATATAATTTTGAAACATTATTTTATCTAAAAAAAATCAAGAAAGTAATCTAATTATTTGGATACTAAAAGTGGTAACCATAACAGTGATGGTGATAAAAAAACAACAACAGATAAAAGACTGTGATCCTTGTGACCTGAAAATTTTTAAAGGAATTAAAACAACATTGTATATCTAGAGAGCTGTTTGTGGTCATTACAAATGTAGAAAACATAACACAATAATTAGAGAAGGCATTTTGGCATTATGAAGGATATGAAAATGAAAATGCATGAATCAGAGAACCAAACATAGAAGAGGGTCGGATTACTGGGTGGAAGAAAATAGAAAACCTAAGTGGAAAATATTGAAATCATTTAGATAAATGAAAACTAATTCAAGAGTATTTGAACTGTGAGGCACCACAAACTCTTCTTTAGCCAGTATCTACTAATTGATTGTTTAGTCTTTGTGAACCATAGAAAATGATCTATTCCGTAGACCAATGTGGCTGAACAGATCAGAAGAAGTCAAAGTCTATCACCTCTCAGCTTGGAACAGATTGTGTAATCATTTCTCTTCCCCATATTCATATTAAGAGCCCATTTGACATTATGGATATCTTTTTTTCAGACATAATTAACATTTTGTAGGCAAGCTGCTAAGAAGAAAGAAGACGGGGTAGTTTTAAAGATATTCCATTACTGATACTCCAAAAAGTGTTATAGTTTGCCTATATGAGTCTCTAAATATGCTATCATATATTTACAATTTCATTAGGAATGAGTGTTCCTGTGAAAATAGGGCAGGGATTCCTGGCACAGCCTGAGTGGCATCTGATTTTTCAGATCAGACAATAGCATACAATTGCTACCAATCTGTGCCTCTGGTGGCCTAAATAGACTGAAAGATATGGAACCTTGTTTCCTAGAAAAGAGTTGTTCGAAAAATAATCTCAGTAAAAGGGTAGCATTTGTACCTTCATTGAAATCCCTTACTAATCTGAATGTCTTTCATGCAACAATGTACTGGCTGATTTCTCAAAATTCAAACTATTGTGAAGAAATGAAGAGTGCTTTAGTGCTAAATAAGATCTGAAAACAGATTTCAGGGTTGTTTTTTTATGTGTCTTGGATCTTCCAACTTTTGTCTTTAGGATCAACTTCAGACATGATAAAACATATATCATTTGGTCTTCATATATCAAAGAAACAAATGAATGCCCATCTAATATATTGTATTGGTTCTTCCAGTCATGGCAAAATTATCTAGATTATTGATTACATGGTATGAACTCAGGCCTCCATGTTACTATTGTCCTTCAGCAGAAGAGGAACAATCTGATCCTTTCATAGAATATATGGTGTGCATTGATTTTGATTCTACTTTTATTATTAAGTGACTTAATGAGCTAAAGATCTGTCCTAGATTCTGGCCTTTTGGGAATGTTAACAGGTATTGGTAAGTATAGAGTTGCATTTTGATTCTGTCCAAGGCAAAATCTCAAATATAATCTACATTCATCCTAAAGGAAAATGTCAAACTGGTTTCAAAACCTTAACCCTTATACAATGACAAATTCCTACATGGAATCAAGAATTTCATAGGCCATTAGAAAGGTAGAAGAAAATGTATATATATTACAAGATCATATTGCTGAAATTTTGCCCTGCCCTTATAATGTAAAACAATACTAGTGGTTGGGGAGTTATTATTGATAGGAAGAAATATTGGCCAAAACCAATTACAGAGAAAATAAGTACATGGGCATAGATGCTTCCAAAAAAAAATGTTCCTGATGGGATATCCATCTGGTCTGCAAATGGAATGCCAGATTGCTTGCAATTTCAGTACTGAAGGCATATTTAGAGGCAGAAGCCAATGAAATATACATAATTGCTGTATCATTCCTCTCATCAAAGAAGTCAAAAAATTCCCTATTCCTGAATTTATCTTTCTAATCCACTCAGACACTCTGTGAAGATTATTTTATGAGCAATCAAATATGAGTTTGCAGTGGTCCTTTGGGTAAGCCAGTATATTTCAGCTCCCCTTGGAGGCTATAGTGATGGATTCTAAATTGATATTAGGAAAGCACAACTCATACTTTGCTTCCCACATCAATGCTTGTTTGGGAGGCATGCGACTTATTTCAGAATTAGCTACATCAAATAATTGCTCCCCTTTGTTGGCATCGCTCTTAAAGTATCTTAATTTGCATCTATAGTTGGTCATATATTCAAGTGTTGGGTGACCTCTGGATCTCATAGTTTTAACTAAAACATTGTTGCACTGGCTGAGATTCAAATAGCCCAAAGTGATGAGGCAAAATTATGATAATAATATATTTATGAATGCCAGCAACCTTATCCTGGGGAGCTTATGGGACCCCTGATGTGGACGACCTTTTCATCTGATACTCTGTCCATAGGGAACCAACCTTACCATTGAGTTTTCTGTGCTTGGAATTGGACTCCCCCTGTGGCTTAAAACCCTTGAAATTATTTCAAGTTGTTGTAAGCAAATCCAGTGTGTCTATCTGATGAATCCCCTGAGACAATTTAACAGTATGAGAAGGAGCTGAGGAGGGAAAGGAGACCCTCTTCCTGTAGAGATGCAGAGGCCCTAACAGTGATGTTTAGATAGCTCCATGGGAAAGAAATCTTTCTCACAGCAGAATCATCTTCCCTGAAACAAACTAACAGGCAATTTCTATTATCTGCTTAAAACAAATGTCTCGATGCTGCTGTACACCCTGCAGTGGTTTTCAGTGTCATCTCTTAAAGATCCGTATCAGCTGGTGGTAGGCAGTTGGTAAAAGGGAGGAATTGCTCCATAATTAACCTCCTTCATTCCTGGGATTTCATCACATGCAGAACAATTATATTTATCAGGGCTGAGCCCATTAAACCTAATTTAGAGGTCAACATTGCTGTTGATTTAACTAATTAGAGAAGGATGCAAGGAATCTTCCTAGATACTGAAAGGTTTGGATTTAAAAAAAATATCTCTTAATATGTGGCTATAATATGAAATGAATTTAATGATTAAAACAAATATACAAAACTAATGATAATTTGTAGATAGATGGCCAGATATCTGAGGAAAGAATTGGGAGCTGAAATCTTAGTCTAGTTCAGGCCTGGACTGATTTGCCCTGTACTATTATTTTGCCAAAGATGTCTTAGTGATGATCTGCTTTGTTCATAAATCTGAGGTAAAGGTAGTCTTCACATCTGATTTATGCAATTTCCTCAGATACTTCGTTACTGCAGCCAGTCATTTTCTGCAGACCCAGTTATTTTCCCTGATACGGTTTTCACCAGAAAATTTTGGGGACTGAGTCTAAAGCCTTGCAAAATTGACATTTTACTAATGAGGTACAGCCCATATAGCAAAGCTTGCAGAAGAGGGCTATAAAAGCGGCACTAATTGGAAAGGAGAAGCACTCCCTTACTCGGAAGAAAAATCAATCCATTATATAGTCAAATCAAACATTTATAAAACTCAGCTCGACCCCACCCTATATACACATGTCCTTTTTTCCAGGCTTCTCCAATAGTTTTCCATCAGAAAATTTTAAAGTAATAACTCCGGTATTATCCCTGGTAAAAATAAGGGCTTTTTTATTTTCCTTTTCTTTTTTGGAGGAGTTCTATATTTCAAAAGAATCCGTAACTTACACTCAGGTTTATTATTGGGCTTCAAAAATGTAAGCAGAGAAACCAACGTTGCTCACACATTTGGGGCATGCTTTCAATGTGGCTTTCACTTTTTCAGGTGCCCTTCTTGAGGGCTTGCATCAGGGGCGAAATCCAGCAGGTTCTGACAGGTTCTGGAGAACCGGTAGCAGAAATTTTGAGTAGTTCGGAGAACTGGCAAATACC
>JANHFT010001185.1:163806-195995 GCA_032467955.1 Pseudoxenodon macrops | reverse complement strand
GTGCCATTTTGTGTGCTTTTGCATGGTGTGTGAGTCAGTACAGCTGCTTTTGCATGGTGTGTGAGTTAGTGGTGTTGCTTTGTGTTGTGTGTTTGTAAAGTGTAAAAAAAAATTGTGTTCTGTCTGTGTAAAGTGTAAAAGCACGCCTGACCTCCAAGCCATGCCCCCATAAAATAAACCACACTCACAGAACCGGTAGGGAAAGTTTTTAGATTTCACCCCTGAAAGAAGATAAGGGAACTAAGTAACAGAGTTTGGAAGGGACCTTGGAGGTCTTCTAGTCCAACCCCCTGCTTAGGCAGGAAACCTTATACCAGTGATGGCTCGCCTTTTCTGGACAGGGTGTCCGAAGCGCACAGGTGTGTGCGTAAATCCGCGTTGCGCGCCAGAGGTGGGTTTCAGTAGGTTCTGACCAGGTTCTGGAGAACCGGTAGTGGAAATTTTGAGTAGTTCGGAGAACCGGTAAATACCACCTCTGACTGGTCCTGCCCCCATCTATTCTCAGAGGAAATGAGGATTTTGTAGTATCCTTCCCCTGGAGTGGGGAGAGAATGGAGATTTTACAGTATCCTTCCCCTGACACGCCCACCAAGCCACGCCCACAGAACCGGTAGTTATAAATTTTGAATCCCACCACTGCTTACAACCATTCATTTAGTGACAACTTAGTCGAACTTCGTTTGAAGTTGCAGCAGCAATGAAAAAAGTGACTTATGATCATTTTTCACACTTTTTGACCCTTGCAGCATCCCCAGCATTATACGATCAAAATTCAGACGCTTGGCAAATGGCATAGATTTATGACGGTTGCCAGTATCTTGGGATCGATCATGTGATCATCTTTTGCCATCTTCTCTCAAGCAAAATCAATGGAGAAGCCAGATTCCCTCAACAGCTCTGTTACTAACTTTACAAGTCTAGTGATTCACTTAACAACTGTGGCAAGAAAATGGGTCAACAACTGAACAACTGTCTTGCTTAGCAACAGAAATTTTGGGCTCAGTTGTGGCCATAAGTCAAAGACTACCTGTATTTCTGTCTCTCTCAATTTTCAGTCCACTCCCTTCAATCTGCTATTCCTACAATTCATGACCATTTTGTATGTACTTTTTCTTGGCAGCCTGTTCCTCTGCCTATCTGCCGTATGCACCCTTTTTAATTTCAAAATTGTGTAAGGTTTTTTCCTTTTTTTTTTTTTGGCTGCCACATTTGCTTTTTATGCTGTTCCCATTTTTTTCCCCTCTCTCTCTCATTCAAATACTTTCCAATTGTACTTTGAGTGTGTCTTTTTTGGCACTCCCACTCATCTTAGTTCCTTTTCTCCACATCTCCTTGGCTGTGTATTTCAATTATTGCTCAAAATGTGAATGTGGAAATTTTTTAATATCTTGTAAAATGCCCTGGGAAAACTTGGCTTTAAAAGATAGCATAACATTTTTAAAAATAAATGTTGCAATAAACAGGAAGGTCAGGTTTTTTTTGGGGTGGGGGAAATAAACAGTTTTTTCTGTTTTTCTTTCTGTGGAACAGGGAAGTTATTTTTTATGAGAATTTTAAGAGGTTCTGTGGATGGATAGCATCAACTGGTCAACTTTTAACTTTGACTATTGTAGTGAACAAAATTCCTTGTGTCGCTTATCCAATATATCAGATAGAACATAATGGTATGAATCTCTCTGGAATGACTACAATCTGTTTTCTTCGTCATTTCAGGTTTAATAGGGCTTAGCTATCTTGTGTTTGGTGATACGTATTTTAGCTTCATAGATTGTTTTAGACAACACTTTAGATTTACATTTTAGATTTTACACTTGCACAGGTCATTAGCACACCATATAATCTGAAGGACAACACAGTGGCCAACCAATTGAAAGAGATCACTCTTTCTGATACCAAAAAAAAGGAGATTTAACAGAGTGTGCAAACGATCGTACAATATAGCCTTAATTTCACATGCTAGCAGAATAATACTTAAAATCATCCAATGCAGATTAAATGTTGTACATGGAAAAATAAGTGTCAGGTATTCAATCTGGCTTTTTAAAAAAGCCAAGGAAAACCAATTATTGTTTTTTTTATTTAAAATTTATTTTATTTTATTTTATTTTGTCAAGCATGTATAAGATAACAGATGTAAGTATAAACATGATTATGAATACATGAAATGGACAAAAATAAATGGGGACATTAGGAGAGGGACAGTAGGCATGTTGGTGCGCTTATGCACCCCTTACAGACCTCTTAGGAATGGGGTGAAGTCAACGGTAGACAGTCTAAGGTTAAAGTTTTGGTGTTTGGGGAAGAAACCACAGAGTCAGGTAGTGCATTCCAAGCATTGACCACACTCTGTTGCTGAAGCTGTATTTTCTACAATCAAGTTTGGAGCAGTTTACCTTAAGTTTGTATCTATTGTGTGCTCGTGTATTGTTGTGGTTGAAGCTGAAGTAGTCATTGTGAGGTAGGACATTGTAGCAGATAATTTTATGAACTACGCTTAGGTCAGACCAAAGGCAATGTAGTTCTAAGTTGTCTAAACCCAAAATTTCAAGTCTGGTGGCATACGCTATTCTGTTGCGAGCAGAGGAGTGGAGGACTCTTCTCGTGAAATATCTCTGGACTTGCTTAATTGTATTAATGTCTGATATGCAGTGCGGGTTGCAGACAGATGAGCTGTATTCGAGAATTGGTCTAGCAAATGTTTTGCATGCTCTGGTTAGCAGTAGAATATTACCAGAGAAGAAGAAGTAGTTATGAAAAGACGAAGTGAGACAACAGATGATCGGAGAGAACACTGTAGGAAATTTATATGAGTCATATCATTGCCCACTCTAAATCATGACTAACTAACTTGAAAAACAGTAATCCTAACTGGAAAAATGTATAAAAATATATAATTTACATTGTCTTGTTGTCCTTTTATTAATTCATCACCAAAAGCTCTGGACCAGGAGGGGGATGGAAATCAACATTCCCACCAAAGTCTTCTCTACAGTGAAAATTCACCACATTCCTAGAAATGTCAAACAAAATATCAGCAAGTAAAAAGTGATAATTTGGGTTTTAGCCCAACTCTCACAACAGATAACAAAAAAGACGTGACTCCTGCACATCATATACAATAAAGGACGTGATGAAGCAAGACATGTGTTACTGAATCTTTTGTCATTATTGGCAAAGATACAGAGATTTTCCACACAAATAATGTTATGTACTATCCTCCCTTCCATTCGTGTAGAAGATAAAGTATTAAACCTGGATAACATAAGTGCTCCTCTATATGTAGCAGAAGTCATCCTATAAAAACAGCTAGGAACACAGAAGGGCCATTAACGAAGTCCTTCAGACAACATGATGAAATTTTAGCTCTGTCATTCTGTACATTCAAATCAAGGATTCTCTGATTAACTGCAGCATAGCTTTATCAATTCCAAAGTACTTTAGAAACTGCAGGGAAGACAAATTGCTGGGTTTGATTTTTTTTTCAAGAGGAAATGGACTAAAGTGAATGGTCAGTGGTTCATCTCAGAATATGTCTCAGCCAATATTTCAAGTGGCAGATTTTCGTTTGGATTGCTAACGAAGGGCATTTAAGTTCTGACAATAGAAGGGCACTCAGCATGAAATGAGAGACTCAAAATAAGGTTCTGATGAATTTAGACTGAATTTCAAAATATTAATAAGCACAAAACTGGATACTCAACAGAAATAAGTAACACTTGGCTAATATCAAAAGCCTGAAATGGAAACCAATTATAGAAAAAATAGTGTCATCAACATAAAGGTACTGTGCATAGAAATTGTTTAGTAAGGAAGGATGATTTGAGAATGACCAGTGCAACCTTTAACATAAAAATTAAGTTTAAAAAGAGCCAGGAATCTCTCTTGCTTGATTTGCTTTTGTTCAAGGATCAATATTGTTAGGGTGACATTTCAGCTTCATGAAGCATTATGATTTAGCTGCAAAATCCTATAATTGGTAGAGGACAGGGTTAATTTTTGTCAAATTTGCTCACAAGGGATCAACCTAAAAGCCACATTTAGATCAGTAAAGGTGACACAACATTTTCCTCAAAAATGACTAGAGTATTTTTCAACCAGGTGATGTTGGGAAATGCCTTGATCAGAAATCAAGAAGCCTATTCTATACTGTCTTATTCTATGATTAAAATATCTTATTGACTCATCTAAGCTATCAGTTTTGTATAGAGTTACCTAGTGTATAGTTTGCTTAAGGCCAGCGTTCTCCATTCATTAGAAACTCTTTTTATGACTGGCCCCTGTCACTACTTCATAGATCCTTAAGATCATTTTTCAAATAAATAGTGATGAAGTTGCAGGTGGTGATATTTCAACTGAGCTTTTGAAAATCTAACACCTAGTGGTACTGCTCTGTCCTGGCTTCTTTAATTACCATCACTGATCAATCTATGCAGATGACAAACAAATAGAATTGTTCTATCTGGAAATTGCCATCTCAATTTCCAAATAGAAGATAAAGGGTTACTTACTGGTCCAGCCTATTAAATGTAATAAGCAGTCTACATTGGTCCTTCACATGAATTGTTTACCACTACGTCCTCTTTTCTGTACATCAGCAGTCACAGAGGTGGGTTCCTGCCAGTTTGGATCAATTCACTAGAACCGGTAATGGGAATTTCCCTCCGCTCACCAAACCAGCAGCAATGGCCGACTGGACACCCCCCCCGAATTGGTCCTCCAGCTTGAAATCCATCCACCGGAGTGAAATTTACTCAAAAATAACCTGGGAATGACACTTCTGGCACGACCCCAAACTGGTGGAACCCACCCCTGAGCAGCTCCCAACCTTTCCAGCTCTGCAGATTGTCAGTGGCAATAATGGTAAGGGGAGGGAATAGTTTCATGCATGCCGCTTGCACAAATGGAGCTTCACATGTTTGCTTGCATGACCCAGTTCCCAATGGGGACCATAAACCAGTTACTATTTTTGGGAAAAAAATAAAAACCTTGTGCTTCTTACATCATGGTTGCCAGGTAAGTTAACTTATAAGTCATGTTTATTATGCCTGTGTGAAGCCTTATTTGTTTCAGTCAAAGCTTTGGTGAAGTGTCCCTTTGTTCCACAAACCAAACTAGCATCCTGCATTTAGAACATTTCTGAGGTGCCTCAACTGAGCATTTGATGGTCTTCTGCTTCTCCATGCACATGTGCAGAAGACATTCCCACATGAAACAGCCTGCCATAATTATTTCAGTGGAAAAGGCTCATGCAAAATTCCTCACTTTTCTGCATCAAGTCATCACCTTCAAATGGCTTGCTCTGAGAGGAACTTTGTGAAGTATAAAGTGGCATCATTTTGCATAGCCCTGTTATCTGATACTTGACATTTTTACTTACAATTCAAGAAGAACGATAGTCAAATAATGGTTTTGGATAATCAGAACCAAGATGGAAAGAGCCAAAGAACTGGTGGTGCAGTGGTTAGCATGCAGTACTTCAGGCTACTTCTGCTGACTGCCGGCTGTCTGCAATTTGGCAATTCGAATGTCACCAGGCTCAAGGTTGACTCAGCCTTCCATCCTTTCGAGGTCTGTAAAATGAGGATCCAGACTGTTGGGGGCAATATGCTGACTCTGTAAACTGCTTAGAGAGGGCTGTAAAGCACTATGAAGTGGTATATAAGTCTATTATTATTATCTTAACAGGGAGTAGGAGTCTTACAGAAAACCTAGACAAGAAGTATTCAACTTTCCTCATCTTATCAAGAGAAAAACAGGAGAAAAAGAATTGAAATGGGCAATTAAAAGAGGAAGGGTAATAGGAAATGGCTGACTCTGATTTAACTGATTTAACAATGAAGGGAGAGAGAAAAACTTTAATTTTAGCATTACAGAAAAAGAAGGAATGGGCAGAAATGGTGGAGCAATCTACTGCACAGCATCAAAAGTAGAGACGATACACTAAGGAATTGATGTGTATCAGAAATGTCATTCTCTTACATGATGAATGAGAATGAGAAGGTTGGGCCTTTAGAGTAAATGAACTCAACTAGTTTTAAGTTTCTTACAGAGAACCACATAATAACAAGAATAAATGGATTGAAGGGAGAAAGTACTGATTGAAGGACAAGTGATGTGGGACCTCAGAATGCAGTATCTCATATTACTGTACCTCTGATTTTGGAAAGCAGTTGTGGTATAACAGAAACAGATGAAAAGCAAGCTCTTTCTCCAGATAAATGGAACTGAGGTTCACTGTTGAAGAAAGAACATGAACATTTATGTACTAATTTGAGACAAAAAGATTTGAGAAGTACAAATTGTCCGTGAAAACTGGGAATCTAATTTGTGCTACTGCAACTGTGCCAATAATCTTCAGGCTGCTTTTTCAGCTAAGCTATATTACTTGAAACTTATTGGTTTGATCTGACCATTTCATTGTCTTGTACTTCAAATTCCTCACAAGCTTGTCGTTTAAATTATTTACAGCTTTCCAATGATCCTAAGACAGGCAATACCGAATAAAATCTTTTTTTTTACTGCTCGTGCTCTATATCATATGTCACAAATTCTTTTAATGCTAGAAAAATGCTTTTGTTCTTTCAGTACTTTGCTTGCATGCTAGCTATTAGTGGACTCACATTAAATTCTGTCATCCATATAAATAATCTATAATACTATCAAATTAATATCTATTGCCCTTTTTTCCAAATACATTGTTTTGACTAGATTCCAAACTGCATGTCATCCAAGTTTCCTAATGCACATCTATCAACAGAGGAACTTAAAAGATAGATTTATGCTGAAAATATTTGATAAGACCAGCATAAAATTGACAATTAAAAGGTAAATCACAATAGAATATTTTCATCTGTATTGTAACTAATTTATACTAACTTGTACTTGTAGTTGAATGATTTAGTCCATAAGATAGGTCTCCAACCTCTTATCTCAGAAACTCTCTGAGTCTTTCTACCTGGGCCCAATGCCTACACCTTGTGCGGGCATCTTAATACTGCCACTATTTATCTTCCAAGAAGCACCTCAGCTGGTGTTCTCTTCCTGTTTTATGAGATCCATGCTGACAATTTTTGCTCCTTTCTGATGGTTACAAGGTAAAAAGAGAACATATAGATATAGATATAGATTAGGGTAGGTTCTAACTTACCTTGCTGCTGGTTCGCTTCCTCCCGCACCGTGTGGGTGTGCCGTGTGGGCGTGCGCATGCTTCACACACTCATGCATGCGCAGTACAAAAAATATTCCCCAAAAAAAGGCCGAAGCCAAAATGGCAACACATGCGCAGTGCTGAAAATTCAGCTTCTGCACATGTGCAGAAGAAAAAAATTGAAAAAATTAAAACATAATTTCCAAAAACAAGATGGCAGCATCCACAGACCAGAACCGGTTCCATGACGCCACCAGCGGCTTACTACCTACTCTATAGAACCGGTCCAAACTGGTAGAAACCCACCTCTGATATAGATATAAATATACAGAGGTAGAGATAGAGATAGAAACAGAAATAGAGATAGAAAGACAGAGACAGAGACAGAGACACATACAGGTACAAATAGAGATACAGATAAATAGAGATATAGATATAGATCAGAGGTGGATTCCTACTGGTTTGGATCAGTTCTATAGAGTAGGTAGTAAGCAGTTGGTGATGTCACAGAACCGGTTCTGGTCCTTGGACGCCACTATCTTTTTTGTTGATTTTCTTTTTTGGGGGGGAAAAATTAACATTTTTTCAGGATTTTTTTCTTCTGTACATGCGCAGAAGCTGAGTTTCCGGCACTGCGCATATGTCGCCATCTTGTTTCCAGCCTTTTTTGAGGGTATTTGTTTGTACTGTGCATGTGCATGCATGCAAGGCACGCGGGCGCCCACATGGTGTAGGAGGCAGCAAACCGGCGGCGAGGTAAGTTAGAACCCACCTCTGATATAGATATACATACAGATATAGATAACCTCCTGGTCATCTAGTTCTTGTGACAAGATATCTCAGCTCTCATTTCACCATTTAGAAAATAAATTCACTTGCAAGGAGGTAGAGAAGGAAGAAATAACTTTTCATATTTAGATATCCATGGGGACAGGAAAATCAAACTGAATATGTACAAAAAAATAACCCACTGCATCGCAGGGTAGGAAAAGGGTTAGGAAGCAGGTCTTTTGCTGCTTATCCCATAATTAGATGTAGTGGTACCAGTACATAATTACAGGGTACCACTACATAAGTAGACACCTGTTTTCAACCCCTCTCCAGAGGTGGTTTCCTACCAGTTCTATCCGGTTCTATATAACAGGTAGTAACTACACGGTGACATCATGGAGCCAGTTCCATCTGTGTCTCCGTGGGTGCCACCATCTTGGATTTTGCTTCTGTGCATGCGAAGAAGATAGATTTTATTGCTACACATGGACACGCAGTGCGACCCTGAGCGAACCGGCAACAAACATATTCACAACCCATCCTGCCCTTCTGTAACGGCTTGGGCACTATTAGAAAATTGGGCAAGATAACTTCAAGGGATATTTTAATTATTCATCAAGTGGCAGCAGTACACCATTGGAAATATATTTAAAATGTTCCCCAAATCATGGGTGATTGCTAGTTATTGCACACTATTTCTTCCAACTACCCATAGCACATATTCCTGCATATTTATATTACATTTGTGTAAGATGTCATTATATAGATATAATAAATTGCAGTTAATGGCATACTTTTGGATTTAACAGACATCCCTAGGCAACAAGCCCTCCCTTTTCCTAAATTGTATATGTCGTAATTCATATATGTCCTAATTCATATATTTTTTTAATCACGCTCATTATTCATTTCCACTGTACCACCTGAAAGAAAAACATAGTGTGATAAGTAGAGGAATGGTTATATATTATTTATACCTGACATAACAGGATGTCACAAAGCTATCTGTATATCACTAACACTTACCAATACCTGCTTGCCTATCTATCTATCTATCTATCTATCTATCTATCTATCTATCTATCTATCTATCTATCTATCTATCTATCTATCTATCTCTTTCCATCCTTCTGCTACTAATGTGATGCTGATTTTATTGGTTATATGTCTTCTAAACAGTAATAGACAAATGGAGGATAATGCTCAGCAGCTATTAGCCCTGATAGTGAAATGGATGTTCCAGGATCAGGAGGCAATTGACTCCTAAATACCATCTGGTATAAAGTAAGAGATACTGCTGCATCCTCAGTTTATAGCCTTCTAAATAATATCTGGCTAGACCCTATTAAAAACAGAATGCAGGGCTAAATGAACCCTCAGCTTGATCCAGAAGGGCTTTTTAAAATTATTTATGTTGCTGTCAAGGCATACGCAGTTTCCATTTGCTAAATTACCTTATCTAACAGGACAAAACTGACATAATTATTGATTACTTCAAGAGCTGCAGTAAGAACTAAGACTTCAGTGCAAAGAATATGTTTTTAAAACATTAGTGTATACAGATTCTTCCACAACTGAATAGTATACTTAAGCATATTTCAATTTTTATTTAGTTAACGCATTCATACAACTACCCATGCAACCAATGCAATTGTGAGTGGCTAACAAGGTTAAAGTCATAATGCTATTATCTAATCCAATTACTCAGACAAAGGGTCTAATTGTTAACTTCAGGGGTCATAACAGCCTAGGTAAGGGCATGTGGAATGACCTTGAGAGACAGGAGGGACAGCCACAGACATGACTACTAGCATATAAAAGATCTCTCTAGCCACAGAAGGAGGGAAGGCATTTGAAATATTTCAAAAGGGACACTCCCTATTTTGCAGACAATAAAAGGAAAGGAAGGGAGGAATAGTTCTAGTCCTGCAAGATCCTCTTAATATATCCTTGTAATAAAGATAGAACTAGTATAGGGGTGTCAAAATCAAGGCCTGGGGGCCAGATCTGGCTTACGGGGTGCTTAGATCTGGCCTGCGGGGCTGCTCTGAAAACAAAGGATCAGCCCGCGGTGCCTCTGCCAGCAAAAATGGAACTGAGGGGGGCACTGGAAGAGGGATGCAGGATGCTATTGTAACCGATAATGGGGCCAAGGCCTGAGCATGGCTCCCCTGACATCCATTTTCACTAGCAGAGCACTTGGCCCATCACAGGCGCCCCTGACACAAGTGATGTCAAGATAGACACTCCCACCCTGGCCAACCACACCCCAGCCCCTCAAGGTCAAACATAACACTGATGCAGCCCTCTATGAAATCGAGTTTGACACCTCATAGGGCTAATACTTCTTAAAAGGGTCATCCATACAGTTTATGTGAAAGGTCTAGGAGTGTTTGTCATTGTCTTCATCTGCTTTATAGGAAAGTCTTTGTGGCTAACTTCCTTCAGTGGCAGATATCAACAGGTTATGGGTAAAAAAAAGTCAAGTTCCTCCTGTCTTTTTACTTGTCAGACATTGAAAAGCAGCCAAAGTTTCAATTGTCTCATCATGACTGCCATCTTGGATTTTAAAAAAAAATCATATTCTATGGGCACCCCTGCTTCTTTTGGTCCAGTTGACAGTTCTGAACTTTCCTGGTGGTATCCCATCCAAATCCTAATCATATTTGCTTGTACTTGTTAAAATAGTATCAAGATTAATATAACTTTCTATAAAAGCTTTCTAGGTTTAAAAGTTATACAGTGTTACCAGACTGATTCCTGATGGACGATTCAAGCATTGGATGCATTGATTTACAGCACTGTTTCATACCCTTAGCAACTTGTATTCCCCAGCTTGCTGATTGGTGGGATTACGGGAGTCGAAGTGCACAGATTTTAAAGTTGTCAAGGTTGAAAAACACTGATTTAGAATCTCTGTACACTATTTGGCAACTATACTAATTGCTGTGAATAATGCTGCTAGTCTATATAAGGAAGACTGTAACACCTCTGCAATTAGAGAGTGAAGGATTAACATTGTCTCTTAGTCATGTTTCATATCCTTCCTGTAAAACCTTTTGACAATGTTTTCACACATTTTAATTCAGTCTAAGCAATTACATGCCATTCAAAGTAACAATTATTCTTATGTTTCTCCCCTTTATATTCCTCAGTTCTGACTAGAAAACTTTAGAGGGAAAGTTTCTTACAGCAGAAATTTGTCTTTTGTCTTGCAGCTCAGGTGAGTTTTAAATATATGTCTGGATGAAGACAGCTAATTCCTGTTTCGGGATCTCAGTCATTCATCTTAAATTAAATACCTTACCAAATTGAAAAATATGTCTTCTCCTGGTAGATATTCCTTTCTATTTTAGTTATAAGGTCATGCTGTAACTTTACCGTATTTGTTGATGTGTCCCTTATTACAATTTCTTGATTCCCAATTGTCAGAATAGTGAACCATATTAACATTCTTAAATAAAATTACAACTATGTACTTAAAAATGGAAACAAGCATTGATTGATTGATCTATTCAGGGAGGAAGCAGGCCATCTGTAGCAGTTCTGAGGTAGTTTTCATTTGCCTGTTTCTCTTATATATTATAATGACTGTAAATGTTTTTAGTCATGACTCTTGGTTCCACAGGAATAGTTGTGTTTATTAATTGGTTGCATCATGTTAATCCCAATTACTTATTAGAGAGTTCTATGCCACTCAGAGACAGAAGATTGAAACAGCCTATAAACTAAGGAAGGAAGGAAGGTAGGTAGGAAGGAAGGAAGGAAGGAAGGAAGGAAGGAAGGGAAAGGAAAGGAAAGGAAAGGAAAGGAAAGGAAGGAAGGAAAGGGAAGGGAAGGGAAAGGAAAGGAAAGGGAAGGGAAGGAAGGAAGGAAGGAAGGAAGGAAGGATAATTGCACATATATTAATGTGTTTAGAAATGGGTATAAAAGTGAGTTCCTCAAGTATTTAGGACTGGGAAGCAGTCATTGTTCAATATTTGAGTACCTATTTTGCATATAGAGATCCCAGCTTCAATTTTCATTGTCTCCATGTAGGGCTAGTAAAGAGTTTTTTTCTCTCTGAAATCATAGGAAACACTGTTCTCTGTGGAGATAATAGCTAGTTAGATTGGGGTTGGCAATTTTCTGGCAGCTGAAGATTTGTTTGTAGGAAGGATTATTATTATTTTAAACATACAGTATACAAGCCCTTGCAATATATGTAAGGTGTTTTGACTTTCTAACACTCCATTATAGCTGCTTCAACCCTACGGTTATAGTTTTTAATCAAGATGAAAGAAATGAGGGCTGGAAGAAATATGACAGGAGTTTTAAGATGCTTTTGTTTGCAGAGTAAAACTAGATCAGTCAAGAGAAGGTAATCTGAGATTTACTTTGCTGTACCTGTTCACAGAATTTACATGGTTGGTTTTTTTTTGTAAAGTGCAATATTTTTAAACTAATGGAATATATGATACAAAAATCCCTCAATAATCCATAGAGCCTTTCAAAATAGAAATGGTACAACAGGAACCCCACTGACATAAGTAAAGGGAGAAAATCCATTGCTTCCAATCTCATCGGATAATAGCAAATTCTAAACAGGAATGCAGTCAATCACTAGAAGATAAAGATATCCCCGCCGGCAGCATGCTTCCTTAATAAAGCACCGTTGCAATTGAAACAAATTCATACCTTGATACATTCTACCGTTAGAACTTCTGGTCGTCTGCTACAGCTCAATTCTGCATGCTTATGAAGGGAACTTTTTGAAAAGGACTAGCTATAGGAACCCAGAGTATTTTGAAGATTTCTTCGATACATCAAAACTTCTGGTATAAAAAGAGAAAGTTGTTTTTATCAGCCAAGCAGGAAAGATTGTGCATATGCATGTGTGTCTATCTATTTCTGTCTTCTTTAAGATGTACAAAGCACATGAAAGAAACTGATGCTGGGGGCGATAGATGCAATAGCTTCAGGAAAAGAATATGTATGGTATGCATTACAATTTCATAAGCCAGGTTAACCCCGCAGGGCTGAGAAAATCAAAACCAACATATTCTGAATAAATATGATATGGAAATCGTATCATGATCAAGGCAGGGTGAATTTATCTTCGAAGCTACCACATGGATGGGTGTGAGACATCATCAGGAAACTCTTCCAAGCTCATAATAGAAGAGATTGGCAAGGCTGTTGACCTCAGAAACATGTGGCTTTCTCCAGAGGAGTCAAGGCATGGCATTTCCACTTATCGGCATGTTGTTTTGAACACATCATTTCCAGAACCACTGGAGAAAAAAAAAGCTAGATTTACTGTACATTTCCATAATTCCCTTAAGTATGTCACTTTTCTAACAGCAAGATGTATGGTAGTGATTACAAATTTTTATTGAGATAGAGCCCAATTCAGCAATCTGAAAGCAAATTATTTAGGTTGGACTTTCAGTAATCTCTTTACTTGATTTGGTTTTTTTTTACACATATTTTAAAATTCAACATTTCATGCAACCTCGCAAACTAGCCTTAAATTAGCAAAAGAGGTATAGTGTTTTGTTTTAGACCGCGTCTTCCATCATTCATTCATTAACAACATCGCCAAAAAAGGCATGTTTGAATAATCTCTACAGCTTCCTTGGCGATGTTTTGGAAGTGGTTTGCCATTACCACTTCTTAATGGTAGTGCTTCTTAAGGCTGTAAAGAATGACTAAGGCAGGTCTAGAAGTCATGTTCTCCAAGTTCCTAGCTGCCTTAACCACTTCACCAAGCTTACTGTCTCTGGAAATGGAGTGCTTGGATTCTTATAACTTGTTTAATTGGCCTACCTGTACATAACTAATAAGCTTGGTTCATTAACTTTGGAGGGCTTGAGGGGAGGAGGGGATAGCTTAATGTTTTGGGCAAAGTCAGCTTGTTTGATGTTTGTTTATGATTCAAAGTATTAGTTGAAAATAGGTTAAAATTCAGCAACCAGCTTAATTGTCTGCCACAAGATTAAGCATCTTGGTTCCTCCCCAATTGGTCTACAATTCTACCATCAGACCCATTGAATTCCTTTATTTATTTTTTTATTCATTTTTCACCTTCATGAACTGCCAATCGCTCTCCTTTATAGGAAATGGCTTGGGGGGATCTGTTTTATGGAAAAAGCAGGAAATAAAATTTTACATGTGTAATGGGGCTTTCTCTAAACTTGGCCCCTTTAAGAGGTGTGGACTTCAACTCCCATGCTGGTTGGGGAATTCTGCAAGTTGAAGTCCACGCCCCTTAAAGGGGCCGAGGCTTAGAATCACTGCTCTAAACAAATCACTAAGGAAACAGAAAATGTACCTTGTGTGAAACGTTTATATTTTTCTCTCTCTAAATGTTACAATTTTGAATGTTGCTTTGCATTTTAAATCCCCTGAAGTCTGTTCTGACAAGACATAAAGGACATGTTCAGTTATTTCATTTTTGTCAGTGGCTTTTTACTTATTGTTCTGTTACCTTTTGATACATTTTCTAACTCTGCTGTGATTTATTTCTGGCTGTGTCAATTTGATGCATATTTATGCTAACTGTATTTTTTATCTCATATATGCCATTTTACATAAACATATTTCCCTTGATTATTAGATTAACATTTGCTCCTAGGAAATAGTATAATATGCCAATAGCCAAACTTTGATGTCTCTTCTCTCTACAGTTTATTACGAATGTTGAAAAAAAGAATCAAATATTTATCTATGAGATGCTTTGTACTTTATACCACACTTTTTGCTTTAAATATTTTAAATGTTGCTTTTAAATATTTTGCTTTAAGTAGGTAAAATATGATACCGGAGACTTTAAAATGCCAGGGATTAATGAATATTCATATGTAAAAACTTAAGTGTCCACATTCAACAACGAATTAATGATGCAGGGATTACAGGTTGATGTCTGTGATGGCCCCATTTTAAAATGTATTTTACTGATCTCTATTTGGTATCAGCTTCTAATCATATTACAAAATTTAAAAGCTCATGAGAGAATATACAAAGCTGGTTGGTAAATTGGCCAAACAACATTCTCAGCTATAGTCACAGTGTGGTATAGTCACAAATGACTAACATTGAACAATGTGTTCTTGGATCATATAAGGAAAGAGAAGTGTCTAATTTTATTAGAAATGAAATGTCTACCTCTTTTAGAGTTAAGTGGTCAATGATAAAAATCCAGCAACTTCAGTTTCTGCCATTTCAGAGTTTTAGTAGGAAGAGATTTTGTACGGGACGTAGGGAGTGGCCTTGAAGAACAGCAGGAAGAGCTGCTATCAAAGTAACAGTTAGACGAGCAAGTTCTTCAGTCTGGGTCAAGAAAAAGAAACTTGAGAAAATATCTCGGACAAGCCAGAATATGAATGCAGGCCAATATAGGCAAACAAATGGTTTTAAAAAACCCACCTCTCCATTCTAGAAGAGTTTAAATTGCGATGACCGGATATCCCTTGCTTCCCCGAAAATAAGACCTAACCTGATTTTTGAAGCATGTTTCTAGTATTAAGTCCTACCCCAAAAATAACCCCCAGTGAAGATCATCATCAGCTGGTCGGGAAGGTGGGTATGGCCAGCACAGGAAGTGCTGAGCACAGGAGCATAAACAGTGTACAGCAGCAGCTCTGTGACCACTGATTGGGACCTCCTGGGGTAGGAGGGAGGCAGATGATTCTGATGTGTGGTGGCACCAGCAGCAAGCAAATGTATGAGGGGAGGGCAGACAGTCCTGACGTGATATGTGGCCTTCTGCGCTGTCACAGCCACAGGCAAGTTGAGAGATGGTGGGACAGATTGACACCTGATTTAATGGAGGCAAGTGATTATCGCCTACCTCCATTAAATCGGATGTCAATCCATCCCACCATCTCTCGATTTCCCGCGATAGGACAGAAGCCCACACGGTGCATCAGGATTGCCCCCCCCCTTCATGCCACTGCCTGCTGCCAGTGATGCCATGTATAGGGATTGTCTGCCCTCAACCCAGTGCCTCTGCCTGTTGCTGGTGCCACTGTGCATCACCTTCCTCCGTTAAATCAGGTGTCAATCCATCCCACCATCTCTTGACTTGTCTGTGTTGCCCATATTTCCCTGAAAATAATCCTAATATGTATTTTGGGCCACAAAGAAGTATAATATTGGGGCTTATTTTCAGGAAAAAACAGGTACTAGGGATCTGCAGGATAAATCATGTAAGGGAACTAGGTATATTTAGACCAACAAAGAAAAGAATTAGGGATGATATAATAGCTGTCTTTCGATACATGAAAGGACAGGATCAACTTATTCTCCAAAGCTCCTGAGGGTAGGACAAGAATTGAAGTTCTACATTTCAAAGTATTTAAAAGCATTTCCTTCTGCTATGGCTACTGGCATCTCATAAAAGAACATAATTAGTGCCAATGACAGTATGATTCACAGAGGGAGACACAGTTATGGTGTACCATATTATCTTCTGTATCATAACACTCTGTAGAGTATTAATAAAGTCAACATTTTCTCCCAAACCAGCCATTGTTCTTCAAGGAAATGTAGATCAGGCAGGTTCGAAAAATCAAGGCCCATCTAAGAAAATCCATGTACTCCAAATCCATTGGCGAGGTCCATTTTGTTCTCCAAATTCATAGTGACATAAGCCCAAAGTGGATTATCCCCAATGAGAATTTCCCATGTATTTTACCAAGAAATGTAGATAATGCAGGTTCAAAAAGAATCCATTGCTGTAACCCATTTTTCAGAGCACATGGATGCTCAGTTGGATCCTGACTTTATAAACCTGTCTAATTTACATTTCCTTTTAAAATACATGGGAAAATCCTATTTGGGGGGTGAAATTCAGTTAGGGTTAGGTAAATTTGAATTTGGATAGCAAACTGGGCATCGCTAATGATTCGCAGTGCATGGGCATGCTTAGAAGGGTGGTGACATTTCCATCCTGCCTTATCTACATTTCCTCCTAAAGCACATGGGAAAATCCCATGGGGAGAAAAACCCAATTATGTTTAAGGTTAGGTCATCATGCAATCAGATACCGTTAGGGTTAGGTCGTCATGAATTCAAATAGCAAAATGGACATCGCCAAAGGACTTGCAGTATATGGGTATGATTAGGAGATCACTTAGCTACACTTCATAGTAAAATACCTGGGAAAATACCATTGGTGAAAAATCCATTTTGGGTTAGAGATAGGGCACCATTCATTTGGAGATCAAAATGGGCATCATTAGCAGATTTAGAATGCAGGGTTATACTTAGGAAGAGGCTGACTATTTGAGCCTCCTTTATATACATTTCCTCTTAAATACATGTGAAAATTCCCTTGAAGGAAAATCCATTTAGGGTTAGGGTTAGGTCACCAAGCAGTCAGATAGAAAAATGGACATCACCAATGGTTTTGCTTTACATAGGTATGCTTAGGAGAGTACTGACTTTTCCAGCCTGCCTTATCTATGTTTCCTGGTAAAATACATGGGAAAATCCCATTGGGCAAAAATCCACTTAGGGTTAGGGTTGGGTCAACATGCAGGTGGATAGCAAAATGGACATCACCAATAGTTTTGCTTTATATAGGTATGCTTAGGAGTGCACTGACTGTCCCAGCTTGCCTTATCTGCATTTCCTGGTAAAATACATAGGAAAATCCCATTGAGTGAAAATCCTCTTAGGGTTAGATCACCATGCAGTCAGAGAGCAAATTGGACATCATCAATGGTTTTGCAGTGCATGGATATGTTTAAGGGGGAACTCACTTTTCAAGCCTATCTGTATTTCTGGGTAAAATACATGTGAAAATCCCATTGGGGCAAAACCCACTTAGGGTTAGGGTTTCCCATGTATTTTACCAGTAAATGTAGGTAAGTCAGGCTCAAAAGTTTAGCACTCTTCAAACTATACCCATGTACTCCAAATCCATTGGTGATGCCCAGTTTGCTATGTGAGGGCACTGAATGTTTCCCCAATAGGATTTTCATGCATTTTACCAGAAACGTAGATAAGGCAAGGTCAAAAAGTCAGTGCCTTCCTAAGTATAGCTATGCGGACCAATTCTATTGGTGATGAAAATTTTTCTATCTGACTCCATGGTGACCTAACCCTAACCCTAGTTGGATTTTTCCCCAATGGGATATTTCCATGTATTTTACCAGGAAATGTAGATAAGGCAAGATCAAAAAGTCAGTGCCTTGATAAGCATATCTATTTTTGTATCCGAATTCATAGGGACCTAACCCTAACCCTATCCGACTGAATAGTGGACTAAATCTAACCCTAACTGAATTTTCGTCCAATGAGATTTTTCCATATATTTTACCAGGAAACCTAGATAAACCAGGCTCAAAAAGTCAGCATACTCATGTACTCTGAATCCTTTGGCGATGTCCATTTTGCTCTCTGAATTCAATGTGAGTTGACTTGCCAAACGTGCCTTATCTACGTTTCCTTGTAAAATGCATGGGAAAATCCCATTGGGGGAATATATTACGGTTAGGTTGAGGGCACCATGAATTCACAGAGCAAATATGTATCGTCAAATAATTTGGAGCACATGGGAATGCTTAGGAGGGTGTCCCTGGCTTATCTATATTTCCTGGTAAAATACATGGGAAAATCCATAGGGGGAAATCCACTTAGGGTTAACTTTAGGTCACCATGAATTTGGAGAGCAAAATGGACATTGCCAATGGATTTGGAGCACCTGGATGTTCTTAGGGTGGCCCTGACTTTTTAGCCTACCTTATCTATATTTCCTGGTAAAATACATCAGAAAAACTTTCAATCCCCAAATACCACTCCCACTCAGCTTCTTGCCACAAGAAATTTCATCCTTGACTGCTCAATGGATTGTAGTTTCTATCCTCTGGCTTTTATCAATATTCATAATAATATTTGATTTGTTTTGCCGCTCCTTGTGTCCCTCTCTTGATTAAAATACCATAGTTTTAGTGTCTATCCTAGAAGAAAATCCAATGCATGCTATCTTAATTAATCCAGGATGACCATTACTCTGTGGCTCTTCACTCACAAACATCTATCAGGAACAAACCTATACTTCAACAAGATATATTTTATGTGGACAGTTATTCAGTCACCTTAGTGCTTTCTAATGTTGATGTGCCACATAAATTCACTTTATTCTTTGAGGTCTTCCCTGCTGGTATTTCCTATTCTTAACAAGAATATCACTAGCTTTATTGCTTAACAAGTTCTGCTATGATAACAATGAATAGCTATTTTCTCTCATAAATAATAGCTGCCTAAAGACTGCTGAATCAATTCAAAACACTTTTGAGGAAATTTGTGGGGAATTCAAAGGTAGAAGAATTGTGAGGATAGAAGTAAGTACAAATTAATTTGTCAGTAATTGATGTGTCACTTATAAAGGTGTTTTATTGGTCTATTCTTCCTGTGTTTTATTCCTCTCAGTTTCACAACAAACTCAGAACTGCTCTTTGTATAAAGGATATATTAATGTATGAATCTATTTCAGTCCTGATCTGGAAAATACTTACACCACAAAGAACATGCATAGGCCTTTCAGATATCCATCCTTTCTTTTCTCTCAACCTTTCTGATTTGAAATGTATCCAAAGACTCCTTTAACTGTTTCACTTCAGTCTGGAGATTATGTAATTAAGCACACCTGCATAATCATGTTTGTGGGCCTAGAGAACATATAAAATCACCAGCCAATCAGCATTTGTCTTTCCCACAATAGTTGGTCACAGTAAGTGGTCAACCAATTAATGCTAGTTTACTTACTAGCCATTTAATAAAAACTTATCCCTTCCTCAGGTCCATGTCTAAATAAATAACCTTTTTTTATATAAAAAAGAGAGAACTGAAATGCTAGCATTGCCCTGAGTTTCTGTATACCCACTTGGGTATCTTCCATTGCTTTCCAAGCACACTATATTATGTTGAGAATATTGACTCTTTCCTAGTTATGCAGGTACTTGGAAAGCAAATATGAGCCAAATGTTTTCTCCAATGATGGCATAGAGAAACCTCAGAAGCACAAAATAGCAATACATTGACTTGAAATAACATCCTATTCTAGATACGTTATATATAGTGCATAGGTCTACGTCACAAGTGCTCACATTTTCAAGACCTTGGTTATAACTTTATGTGATCAACAGGAGGCTCATCTCACCTCATTAACACAGCCACACTTTTCCCTGGAAGGCCTCATAAAAGCTGACTGAAAAGAAAAAAGCCTGCTAAATCTGATGGTATTTACACAGTCCCTTCTGCTGCTTTCTTGCCAGTTGCTATTTATAGCTTTTTTCCTATAAAAATAGTATAATCTTGTGTTCTTAATATATACACTAAAAGGACTTCTTGAGAAATGAGGAATATTTAATTTTCACTAAAGAATGAAAACTGTTTGCTCTCTCTCTCTCCCTCCCTCCCTCCCTCCCTCTCCCNNNNGAAATTGTTTTTTTAATGTTGAATTTCATCTCTCAACACCCCACACCCTTGCGCCTGCTCAATAGCTGGATTTCTTGAGATTTGTACATCTGAAAGTCCTCAAATCGCACAGATCTTATTATCTAACAGCTCTCTTTCTCCTTCTTGGTTATAGTTCCATCAATCCAAACAAATCAAATCAAATACTATATATCTTTTGAAGATCTGAGATAAACAAAAATCCCTGCTATTAATTTTGCTACTCCGTGATACAAAATCTGATATTTTTTCCCCATTATTATGTAGTATCAGTACTCAAGGTTCAATAGATAACAGGAACATCACAGAACATTTGAATGATTTATCTTCAAAATATTTAGTTTGTACTATATATAATAGGATACAACAAATGCCATGCCTGTTGTTCAATATCCTACACTAAAATGTTCTCACATTTAAAATGTGGCACAAACCAGAAAAGCTGTGAAATTCAAGTGCAGAGTAAGACAGCTGGCCTGCTACTTTGGCAATTGAATAATGGCAGCTAAATGCATGCTTCTTTCTTTTTCAGTGTATCACTATATAAATATGTAGTTTCACTCCTTTCATGGGACAATAAGGATTTCCTTTCTGATTATTAACATCAACAAATAAAAGACCATAAAAATAAAGCACTTCTACTACTTAGTTATTTGATAAATTATGGATTAAAGATTAAAACTGGTACATACTTATTACAGTCCTTTATACAGGCCTAGTTTTGGACTGAGCAGGATACAATGTCCTGAATGAGGAATTATGATTTCATAATGACTTGAGAGAATCTTGAAGAATTTCAGGCTCACATATTTGCCCATATTTTTCCAGTATGTCAGAAGAGGAAACGAACAGTATCTTCTTTTGTTTCAAAACAAGCCATAGTTCTTTTGATTTATGAAACTGGAGAACAATGGGGCTTTGGGATATTTTTTTTCCCAAGCTATCATTAGGAAGAAAAGATTATATTCAAAACACAGTTCCCAATGCAGCCTCTCCTGTAGAAACGAATGATAACTCCTTGAATCTTCTTTGATCTTCCCCTTGAGACTCACTATGTCTCATTTTCATAGTGGGAAACCAGAGCTTCCTGGGTAATATCTGAACCGAGTCAGTAGCAGACAGGAGATTAATAAAGAGATCAGCAGTTTCAAGGCTCAGGAAAAAAAAAACTTGAATAATTTACTTACCAGAAGTCTGTTGAAGACCACACTGGCAGTAGATCAACCAAAGGATTTTGTCAACGTGCTGTCTATAGAAAGCAGAAACAGCAGCACACTACAAAGTGAAGACACCTGACTACTGTTTTTTATTGATCAAAACCATCAAACACTTTTCCGGTCTGCTAATTAAGAACAAGTTCATCCTTTTTAGAAAACTGAGTACTGATGACTGTCACTGGCAGACTCCAGACGAGAAACGTAATCTCACAAAGCTTTAAAGCTGGTTTGGGGAATCAGTGGTTCTTTAGATATTACTGAATCTCAATTCCTGCATGTGTTGTAGTAGTAGTAGTAGTAGTAGTAGTAGTAGTAGTAGTAGTAGTAGTAGTAGTAATAACAACAACAACAACAACAACAACAACAACTAGTTGTTCTGGTGTGCAGTACTCTATAGCATCGTTTTGAGGGTAGGAGTTGAAACAGTTTATGTCCAGGATGCGAGGGGTCAATAAATATTTTCACAGCCCTCTTTTTGACTCATGCAGTATACAGGTCCTCAATGAAAGGCAGGTTGGTAGCAATTGTTTTTTCTGCAGTTCTAATTATCCTCTGAAGTCTGTGTCTCTCTTGTTGGGTTGTAGAATGAAACCAGACAGTTATAGAGGTGCAGACGACAGACTCAATAATTCCTCTGTAGAACTGTATCAGCAGCTCCTTGGGCAGTTTGAGCTTTCTGAGTTGATGAAGAAAGAACATTCTTTCTTTTTTATGACATTTTTGATGTTGCGATATGGTAGAACCTAGAAATTTGAAGGTCTCTACTGTTGATACTGTGTTGTCTAGTATTGTAAGAGGTGGAAGCATGGGAGGTTTCTCCTAAGGTCTACCACCATTTCTATGTTTTTGAGTGTGTTCAGTTCCAGATTGTTCCGGTCGCACCACGAGGTTACTTGTTCAACCTCCCATCTGTATGTGGATTCATCATTGTCTTGAATGAGGCTGATCACTGTTGTGTCTTCTGCGAACTTAAATAGTTTAACAGATGGATCGTTAGAGATGCAGTCATTGGTATAGAGAGAGAAGAGAAGTGGAGAGAGCACACAGCCTTGAATATTGAATGGCAGAAGACCTAGAATAGAGATTGAAGGAACTCAATATGATATTTGATGCTTGATAATCAAATAGAACCATTAACCATTGGGGTCACAGTCATTTAGCCCAATGTGATTCCACCTAGCAATGTAGATCACATTTCACCTTTTATTATGGAGAATATAGTAAGAAAGATTCTGCCAAACACTTGCTAAGGTGCAGGTACATATTGTATGCCCATGGTGTTTTTCTGATTTATTAAGCTATTAAATCTGTGGTTTTTTTAAAAAAAAGGCTAGTCTGGTGTCTGGCACAAACTCAACTGTTTGATAATCTGTTTAAGTATCAAGTCCAATATCAATAAAAAAAATTGTAGTTTCCCAGATCTTCCATGTCACTTTACCCTTAGATACATTTGTCCCAATATGTAGTGCAAGTACCCTACATAATTATTATTATTTTGCAATATGATATTCTGACACACATTTTATCCTTTGCCCTTCTCCCATGGACATCTTAGGTGTGTAATCTGGTACACTCACTTTGACATTGAAAGAAATTATCAATGCTAATGGCAATATATCTCATAATTATTAGTCGTTTAAAAATGCCTTTTATCACTTTTCAAAATGTAATCACATTCTATGAAAAACTTAGTTTTGGGAGAGAAAGAACAGTATACTCTACCATGACTTGTAAACAGCACAACATTCTTCAGTACATTTTAATAAAGGCATAATAAAGTACTCCATGAAATTTGAAAACTATTGCAGGACAGAAAGATATTACATTTCTTTGTGGTGTTCCCCCTGGAAATAGAGGCAGATAATTAGTCTACTGAGAATCAGATGTAATGAAGGAAGAGGATATCTAACAACAAGCTATAATGACAGCAGTAATTATGTAACAGGAACTCTATTCTGCTTTTCTCTGTATTATTGTGACTTCTTGATCCATCAAAAACACAGTATTCAGTACTGTAACTATTTATATCTTATTATTTCTAAAGACTTTGTAGGCTTATATAGGCAAACTTGGTTTATTAAAATCATTCATCCTCACTGTTCTGGGAAAACTTTTCAATTTGTTGGAGACTTTGTTAATTTTTATATCATTATTTTGAAAGTTGGGAAGATATAGCAGCATGAAACCATTTCAAGTTGAAAGCTATTTTAAACATTAGACTGAGGAAAAGGAGGAAAAATTACTATTGTGCAAACTATCAGAAATTGCAGGACTGCAGTCCAAAAGAGTAGCTAAACTTCCAGAAAGGCAGTGAAATGATGCCAACCAGTGACTTGACTCAGCTATGATATGCGGCTGGAATCCTTGGAATTGCAGGGGTGGGTTCTAACTTACCTCGCTGGCGGTTCACTGCCTCCCACACTGCATGGGTGCACCTCGGGCACACACGCATGTGCAGTAGAAAAAAGCCCCGATGGCGATGCATGCGCAGTGCCGGAAACTCAGCTTCTACGCGTGCGCAGAAGAAGAAGAAATTTGGAAAAAAGATGGCGGCGCCCATGGAGCACAGAACCAGCTCCGTGATGTCACCAGTGGCCTATTACCTACTCGGTAGAACCAGTCCGAACCGGTAGGAACCCACTACTGCTTGGAAGTCTTCTTGATGGTCACCCCACCTCAACTTCTCTCTGCTCCTAGGATGTGCTGTAAGAATTCAGCATGTAAAATTCATTTTTTAAATTAGGGACACTCGATTCTGGACATCCCTTTTGATGATGGAAACTTTGGTGGAAATAAATCATGCACAGATATGCTCTGTTACCAAGTATAATCTGTGGCTTTATATAAGTGGGGGAAATAATTCAGTGGGGCCTGCCTCTTTATAAATCTGACTAAGATTGCTCTGTCACCTGATATTCCTTGAAAGGTTCATGGGAATAAATAAATTTAAAGAAATCATTGCAAAACTCTTATTTGCTCTATAAAATGAGCTCTAATATAATCCAACTATCTGTGAGTAATCCATTCATATATCTCCTCAGAACAACTTGGGTAACATAATTGACCAGGTATACAATTAGTCAGGATGAAGTAGCTCTCTGTGGAAAAATCAGACAGGGATCAAATAAGATAATATAGCTTTTGAGCTCTTTCTTGTGTGCCAATAAAACAAATGCTTTGTACCTCTAACCTAATTTATTGCCCTTTGGCATGGTATTGGATTTTGGGTAATTAATACTGTAATGAAATCTCTCTCCTAATTTCTCAGAAGTCTTCTCACCCTTGTGGAAAAAAACCTGTTTAATCACCTTATCCTCAGAGTGCTTTAAAAGTTCATGAATATATTTTTACTGTGTGCAGAGTATTTTATTGTGAACATCAGAGAATGCTGTAGCCATCTCTATCATTTTCCAGCCTCTCTGGTTGCTCCTATTCCTTGATCAAAAACAAACTTATTAAAGGATCATAAATCATACCATAAAAAACATTAAATATTTTATGGTATGATTTATGATCCTTTAATAAGTTTGTTTGTACTTGGAAAGTACCACTTAGTTTATCAAATCCAACCTGATGCATAGTACACAGCAGAGGTGGGTTCCTACCGGTTCGTACTGGTTCTACTGAGTAGGTAGTAGACTGCTGGTGATGTCACAGAGCCGGTTCTGCTCCATGGGCACTGCCATCTTTTTTTTGAAAAACGTTTTTGGGGAAAAATGTTTTTGTGAATTTTTTGGGATTTTTTGGTTCTGCGTGCGTAGAAGCCAAGTTTCCAGCACTGTGCATGCGTTGCCATCTTTTTCAGGGCTTTTTTCTACTGCGTATGCACGTGCACACAAGGCGCACCCATGTGGTGCGGGAGGCAGTGAACCAACGGCGAGGTAACTTGGAATCCACCCCTGGTACACAGGAACCCAAAATTTAACATCTCACATAGATGGCTGTTTAGATTCAACGTGAATCTGTTGAAGCAGCTGAATCCATTTCCTTCCATGAAAGGAAACTCGCCATCTCTGTCTTTCCATTGGTCAGATAAAATGTGTTACAGCATGAGGATTCCTTCATTATATCTTTTCTCAGCATTTAATTGTGTGAACTATCAATGGGCATTTCTGGTTCCTGTCATTCCTTCTCTCTGAATCCCTCTATCCCCTTTCGCCATACTTTATGGCAGGCTGCCATTAAAGTGAAGCAGGGATGAAGCAGTGTAATGGCAGATCTGACAGGCAAACAGTTTCATCACAATTATTTGTTGGCCATGTAGGCTGGATCTTAAGACCTCTTGTAAGGGTCAAGTATGGTCCCAATGTTTCTCAGGTCACAAATGGCCAATTTTCCATCTATAGCACCATTGCATGCTGTGCTATGTACTGCTTATTTCAGAAGAATACACCAATTTAAACCCCAGAAGCAGAGGTGGGTTCTGAATATTCTTACTGCCGGTTCCCTTAGGGTCGCGCCTCGAGCATGCGCGGCAATCAGAAAATGGCTTCTGCGCATCCACAGAAGCAAAATCCAAAATGGCGGTGCCCATGGAGACACCGAAGGAATCGGCTCCGTGACATCATTGCCGAGTTACTACCTACTCTATAGAGCCAGATAGAACCATTAGGAACCCACTTCTACCCAGAAGGCATAAAATTCACCTTTTATAACTAAAGTCTTTTGCTCGCAATACAGACCTTAACCAAGTGAACTATCTCTTTCAGTCTTCTGCCAACAGGGCCTTAGTGTCAGGTAATCTGAGATTTCCTACCATGTCCAGGCTGGAAAGACTGATAACCATCATCTACTGAGATTTGGAATGCCATAAGTTTACTACAGCTGGCCTAGACCATGTGGGGTTTTATTGTTTAATTTTTTTTAACTTTGGTTATTACAGCATTGAAATAAAGTATTTCAAGGTAATCAAAAGCACATACCTTTTCTCCCCAAAGTTCTTTGAGTTCATTCCTTCACCTATAACCCAACTTCAACTACCACTTTTATCTACAACCCAAGTTACCTACAGAATTATATTTGCTTCATCACATCAGCTCATCCCTCCCAGTCCAACAGGAAAAGTATATTGTATACCCTGTCACTTAAAGAATTCTGACTGGTAGGGTCCAGGAAAACACCCTCCTCCCAGTGAGGGGGGGTTAATTTTTTTTACTACCGGTTCTGTAGGGCGTGGCTTGGTGGGCATGGTGTGGCATGGTGGGCATGGCAGGGGAAGGATACTAACTATACAATCTCCATTTCCTCCCCATTCCAGGGGAAGGTTACTGCAAAATCCCAATTTCCTCCTGATCAGCTGGGACTCTGGAGGCAGAGAATAGATGGAGACAGGGCCAGTCAAAGGTGGTATTTACAGGTTCTCTGAACTACTCAAAATTCCCATTACTGGTTCTCCAGAACTGATCAGAACCTGATGAAGCCCACCTCTGCCTCCTCCCCTATCCGTTGGAACATTCTCCTGGCCTTTTGAAAATATCTAAAGACTTGGCTCTACATCTCACTTAAGGCTCACAAGAGAGCATACACCCTAGGGATGGTTAATGCCATGAAGACCCTCCCCCATCTTTTAATTAACATTTAATGTTGAGTTTTAACTAGCCTTGTCGCTATGTTAAATTTCTATATTGTTTCTGTTTCTAAAATTTTATTTGTACGCTGCCCAGAGACACACTCTGAGGAAGATGAGTGGTTTCTAAAATTTGATAAAATAAATAAATAAACTTTATAACTGCTTCCATGTGGATTCCTATTTCTGGCTAGCAGTAAAATAATTCAGAGCAAAAGCAAAACCTTGAGCAATATAATTCCAGGAGTTTTAATACAGTTAAAATATGTTAGGACCAAATTAATTTTTAAAGCTCTCAATATAGAAAATGACCTCTTGGCGAAGAGCTAACATTTGAAAGGTATTTAAGTCAGGATAACTTACAAATGTAGCCATTCTGCTTGATACGCTGTCCTTTTCCCCCTAAACCAAGACTTAGAAAATTCTCACATGAGAACAAAACCACCTTATGGAAAACTGGGTAGCATATGAATGGCTTCACAGTCTCTGTAGTCTCTAAATGATAATTCATTAGACACACTTTTTGGATAACCTTCTACAGCGATTGTTCATTTGTACAAATTTGCCTTATTGCCAATTTTTATTTCCTCCCAATTTCTGCTTTTAGCCTTTGGATCTCGTATGCATTTGGAAAATTAAAGGCTGTTTTATGACTCTCTTTCTATTTGGTTGCTTCCCTATGGCAACTACAGAATTTCATTTGATTGCAAAAAAAAAAAAAACGGGAGGGGAGAGAGAACAGAACCAGATTAAAAAGACACAAAATAAAAATTCTCTTTGAACCAGTGTGATGCAGTTAACTGCTTAATCCCCCGAACCCTTCAATTTATATTTTACACATTTTCTTTTTTCTTCTTGAACAAAAGAGTTTTGCATTCATTATCTCTTTACAGGCAGCTGTCCAGTATCGTGCTCTCTCAGATTGCCTTCAGTTTGGTTCTGAGATACTGGAAATTGGGAAAGTTGGTAGACTTTGTAAAAGAAAGAAAGAAAAGATTTTCCCCCCTATTTTATTAATACTGCAGCATGGATATCAGTTGTTTAACTTTGTTCTTATTTTAATTGATTTTTTTTCCCTGTTCGGGCAAACGCTCCCAAAAGCTAACAAAATTTATAAAGGAAACATAAACAAAAAGAATGAAAGAATTTAAAAGATCTATAAAAGAATTATATTTCATAAAGATGTACAGTAATGTTAAGTGGGTAACTCACCTTCCCCTACTGATAAATATGAACTCCTGTAACTTTTCTCTCTCTCCTCTTCTGTCCTGTTTCCTCAATACTACAGCTGCTTGCTGTTTGGTTTTAATCATGTATGGAGTTTCTCAGTCATCCAGGACATGGTTTCCCCAAAGGTCCCTTTTCAAAAGGCAACTGAACTTTTTTTGGTTTTCCTTTTCATCCAAGAAGCTGGATGTCAGAACTTCAGTCAGAACTGAAGAAGCTTCTTGGATGTTAAGTGAAATGTCTTCAAGGAAAAACAAGGAAATCAAGTTGCCTTTTGAAAAATCCCCTTTGGGATTTGGTTTGAATCAAACTCTTCAGGAAGAGTTTAGGCACTAATGCTGTGAATGGGAGGAGAACAGGAAAGCGAAATGGCAGAATCTCAAACTGTTGTTATGGATAGAAGCAAAGCGTAGCCTGTCTCTTTCAAGCAATCAAATATCTGTGTGTGAGAGAGAGAGAGAAAGAGAAATGACGGAGGGGAGTAAGAAGAATTGCAGGCAACGCTGTTTGAAAGAGTTTCCTCTTCGCTGTTTCTCTTTCAGCAAGAACAGTCAAGGAAGCGTGTGGCTGGGCGCACTGAGTGAGCGCCCTTCCCTGCAGCCCGAGAGGTTTTCTGGCCAGTTGCTTCTACCGCTGTGCTCAGCTAGAAGTTTGGCTGTCAGCTCAGCTTCCTCAGGTAGCCCACGAGAGGGGCTCAGTAGTGATATCTTGTGCACATGAACACTCGTTCTTAAACCACATTATAGTTACTATGATGAGTCTATCAGTTTTTATAAACATCTAACTACACCCTATAAAAGCTTCAGAAACATTCATTTTTGGATTCAGGTCAATTCTGATGAACCCTGCTTTGATTTTTACAACTTCTAAATCTTTAGAAGTTCAGGATTCAGTTGCACATAGCCAGGGGTTAAATCCAGTAGGTTCTGGCAGGTTCTGGAGAACCGGTAGTGGATATTTTGAGTAGTTCGGAGTTCCAGCAAATACCACCTCTGGCTGGCCCCAAAGTGGGGTGAGAATGGAAATTTTGCAATATCCTTCCCCCAGGAGTGGGGTGGGAATGAGGATTTTGCAGTATCCTTCCTCTGCCACACCCACCAAGCCACACCACACCTACCAAGCCACACCCACAGAACCGGTAGTAAAAAAAATTGGATTTCACCACTGCACACAGCCAACGATACCCTATCATATAGTTGTCAATACAATATTCTTTTTTAAAAGAAGCATTTTCCATTAATTTAGTTTTTATGATCTCAGGGATTACAAGTCTGTTCAGAAGGCTATATTTTAAAGATCAACAGCAGTGTAAATGATGCTTTTGCTCTAATAGAATTAGCACATAGAATAATGAACATATGGCATAATTGCAGCTTTTAGAGGACTGTTCAGTACATGGTGAGAAAGGACTGGTATGCATACCAAAATAATCAGAAAACTGTTAAGGATCATAACACTTTTACAATAATTTCAGAATTTGTGCGATGCCTCCCATTTTATCACATGAATCTGATCTCTCTGCCTTCAACAGGAAAGCTTTTACCCAAAACTTTGTAGAAGTAATATTCCAATAGAAGAGAGCACCAAGCTCAAGGCACAGAGTTCTAAGCACCACGTTCCGAGAATAAAACCAATAAAAAATTTAAATGAATAAATAATAACATTACAGTAGACTTAAAATTGACATGGGGGAGGAAGGGTGCAATGCCAAGGACTCCACAGAAGTCTATATATTTTGTATAATGATCAATTCAGAGTATAATAATAGTACAGTTGTTGTTATACCTCTCTGTCTAAGCCATGGCTACTGACTATACCTCTTAGGAACATGTGTTACTCTTTTCTACGTGAGTGCTGTTTTCATTCATTATTGAAGAAAATGCAGAATTATTTCTTTTTATTTCAAGAATGAGATGAAGCTATGGGAGTACAAGAAGAGCAGTTGTTCCAGAGGTGGGTTCTGAAACTTCTTACTGCCAGTTCGCTCAGGGTTGCGCCTCGAGCATGCGCGTGGCAATCAAAAATAGCTTCTGCGCATGCGCAGAAGCAAAATCCAAAATGGCAGCGCCCACAGAGACACCGAAGGAACCAGTTCCATGACATCATCGCGGAGTTACTTCCTACTCTATAGAACCGGATAGAACCGGTAGGAACCCACCTCTGAGTTGCTCTTTACAATGCTACAAAAAATTACCTAATTTCCAAAGAGTGACCAGAAGATGTATAAGAGCCAAATCATGTCATCAAATGCGGAATTCATGGCAACTAAAATGGCAGAATGGAAGACAATGAACCATATATCAGGCAACAAAGGAATATAGTAAATCAGAAAGGATTTTATTCCATGGACCATTCGTCCTTCAAAAGCTTCTTTTTGAACTTGTTTCTTTGAAACATTGGAAGAATATGTCTGGAATGTCAAATTAGATTGATAAGAGACTAAGAAATATGACTTGAAGGACAATAATGAGAGAGGTTCGAGTTAATCCCCTTCTTAGTTAATCAGCTTCTTTTATCCAGCTGCTATTAACTGTAAGCTGATGCAGAGTCATTTAGATTTCTGTTACTATATTAGTTCTTTGCAGCACTGGATTGGAAGATAAAAAAACATTTGGAATTGTGCAAATATAGAACTAACTTTCTAATACTAACTCTCAGGTGTGTGAGCCGCTAAAACATAAGATCCTCAATCCACTTTAAAAATGGCACTACGTCTGCATTTTTGGCAATTCCAATTCCATTTGGTGGAGGACATACTTTTGAATTTTTAATTTGGAATAAAAATTCAGTGAGGTTTTAACCGGTTGAGTGCAGGCATCTGGTATTTAGTTTGTTAAGGGGTGTTAAAGAGGCAATCTATAACTATACAGTCGTGTCTCTGGTAGTCCCATGTTTCAATTAAATCTTAAGAGAATTCTTTGCATAATCCGAAAAGAAATGAATTCTACCATAGGGGATGGCGGGGGAGAAAGCAATGACAGGCAGGAAGGTTGAAAAATAATGGAGAGATACCTAAAAAGAAAAGGCAATAAAGCAGCACCCTCTGTCACTTTACAAGAGTCAATCCTAAAGAAGAAGAAAAGTACCTTTAGAATAAAGAATGAGGACAACTCCCATAGGAGAGAGAACATCACCAAGCACCAACTTATGAAATGTCTCAGGAATTGCGGTAGTAACTTGATTAATGGTATCAAATTTCCCAGAAAATGCAGAAGAATCACCACTGTCCCATTCCTCTTTTGGAAGCCATAAATTATGACCATTAAAATACTTGAGCTGATCAGTCTGTCATCTAAGTTAGAAAGGAAAGTTTGGAAGTTTATTTTACTAATGTTTGCCGCTGCAAAGTTACTACGTCAATCACATGAGCCATCAGGCCATTTACATTCCTTTTTCTATGAGATGTTTGCTTTTACTTTTGCCTTTGCTTATCCTGCTGAAGGATAAGCCGAGAGGGACAGACACCATTCAGATATAATTCATTACTGATGTTCCATTCCATTGCAGATAAAGATATTGGAGGAATTCTGGATGCCATGTCCTGCATGCTTGCTTCCCCTACCTAGTTTATTCAAAGTAAAGAATACTTTGAACAAAGAGTGGTCAATGCCTGGAATGCTCTACCCGAATCTGTTGTTACAGCCTCAAACACTCGCAGTTTCAACCTCAAACTGTCTACCATGGACCTCACCCCATTCCTAAGAGGTCCATAAGGGGGGCATGCATAAGCGCACCACCAACCTGCCTACCATCCCTGTCTTACTGTCCCCATTTATCTGTACTTACTTCCTTTGTTTATGTTTATACCTATACCTGC
>JANHFT010001185.1:32586-42727 GCA_032467955.1 Pseudoxenodon macrops | reverse complement strand
TCTAATTTTGTGTGCCAACCAATATCTATTGGAGTTAGGCAGTTTATACATTTAATAATAACAACAAAAAATTAATCCCTCTTAGCTTGATTTATAAGGGCCTTCAAAGTTTTTGCCTTGTCAATAATATCTGAGATTACTACATTTCCCCCCTCTTTTTACAGCAATTTTTCCTGGCCTTAAAGGATGTGGCAATAAGGTCTTTGTTAATAAACATCTTGGACTTGGCTGGTTTTAACAACTAACAGCTGTGTCCCATATTCCATATTTCGCAAATCTGGTGGCAAAGGCAATGGTGCAGCAGTTGTAAGAGCTTAGATGAAGTAGATTATTTTGGTCCTTTTCAGTTTGGATTCTGTCCTGGACTTGGCATGGAAACAGCCTTGGTTGCTCTGATGGTTGATGTATAGCAGAATAGAGAGGGCGGCAACTCTGGTGATACTCTTTGATTTTGATACTAATAGCACTGATATCCTGTGGTGCTTGAGCAAACCAGGGTTTGTATTCTCACCTATGTTTCTGGGCGCTATTAGAAAGTGATACTTGCTATTTTGCACTTAACCCCTGGGAATTATTCAATGGGTTAAGGGCTGGTTTGTGGATTGTTTTGCTGCCGGTTCGCTTAGGATCGTGCTTGCAGCGTGCGCACAAAGCGCGCAAGCACACACAGCAACCAAAAACTAGCTTCTACCCATGAGAAGCAAAAATCCAAAATGACGGCGCCCACGGACACACTGAAGGAACCGGCTCCGTGATGTCATCGGCGAGTTACTACCAGTTCTAAAGAACTGGTAAGAACCGGTAGGAACCCACCTCTAAATGGGTTCCTCTAATATTCTATGTTCTATTCTATGTTCTTTATTGGGAATTATTGGGAATATGTTGATGATATTCCTTTCTAGCAAATTTCTGAATATCTCAAAGCTTCTCAGTGTTTTCCAGAACAAACTGGAATGTGGGAGATCAAACTGAAACTGAAAGCAGTTTTTCTCCTCACCAGCCAAGTGACTGCATTTCAGGCACTTCACAACTGGCCTAAACGTACAAAGCCGAAGAGCCAGCACTGTCTGAAGAAGTCTCCGTGGTCATGTGGCCAGTATGACTAAACGGCACGGAACGCTGTTACCTTCCCACCAAAGCGGTCCCTATTTTTCTACTTGCACTTTTATGTGCTTTTGAACTGCTAGGTTGGCAGAAGCTGGGACAAATAATGGGAGCTCGCTCTGTCATGCGGCGCTAGGGATCCGAACTGCCAAACTTCTGATCTTTCTGATTGACAAGAACAGTGTCTTAGCCACTGAGCCACCACTCACTATTAAATGACCACAATTTATGATGTTTTTGCTGGAGTTTACTTCCTGTTTCTAGCAAAAACACCCCATAGCAAACAATGGGTTTGCTTTATTACCACAGTATTTACTTTATGATCACAGTGTTTCCTTTACGACTTTGGCATTTGCTTTATGACCACCACAAAAAAGTCATAAAATCAAGTCAGTCCTGGGTGACCTGTTTTACGATTGTCATGACTTATAAGTGGTAGGCTCAAGAACTACCTGTATATCCTCAGAGTTTTGCACTGACCTCACAGGATGTTTTGGGAGAATAAAAATGACAAATGGTTGCAGTCACTATTATGTTTGCATTTTTTTATGATTTTTATAGAAACTTAAAAAAAAGATTGAAAACTGATACAAATTAAATATAAAGTAAGGAAGAAAAAAAAAGCAAGAAAGTGCAAGAAAAGAAAAAACGAAAAATTGAAAGAAAAGGAAAAAGATACAAAGTGACTTCCACCATTCTTACAGCAGTTATAAGTAAAAAATTATTTTTCTCTCTCTACAAAGTTATATCATAATACTCATCTTTGTATAATCTATCGTGTCTAATCACTGAATCCGTAAATCACAAGTTCATCTTTTTTTCATTTTTATGCAAAAAGTACATAAGAGGTTTATAGACACCAGTAAATGTAGATAGTGGTCTAATCAAAAGAAGTCCTAATTTATTTGGATACATGTTCCCACTTACCCAATTTCTCCATTTCCCCAAATAAAAAAAGACATAATTAAACTAGAATCGGAACAAGTAATCTGGGTGGCTAGAATGTCATAACTGGCCACTACTGAACATGGTAGCTGTTTGGTTAACAGACAAACATTTGTGACAGCATCCATAACTTATTCTCAAAGAAGGACCCAAAGGGTCAAAATGGAGGACTTGGATCTGTGAGTGACCTCCCCTTTTTCCTTACACATGTTGTACGCATAAGAAGGACAGGCTTCATGGCATAGTCCTTCTTGCTTTCCAAGTTGCAAATATACCCAGCAGTACCAAAAAGCTACTTCTCCTATTCAAATGTAAAAGGATGTCACTACCCTTCAATCACCTATAGTTTATCCATGGTGATACCAGGGACCATCTCCTGACAAAATAAGCCAGTTATATGCCTGATAACAAAAGCTAACAGGAAAATACTGCCTGCAGAACAAATGTTGTGAGGCAGACAGTCCAAATATATTTTTCTCTCTCTTGTTAAGAGAAAAAAACCACAGCAGGAATACTCTGCAGTTTTGTACATAACCTGAGGCCACACTGTAATTTTAGAGAAGGAATCCCAGTAGTTTGGGATGGCTTGCTCATTAGGCACTTAATCTGCATCCCTACAGTCCATTCAAGCTTCAGTGAATGACCCTTGAACACCTCTTGAACATGATACTTCTTTTTTACCTTTTCACCAAGTTGCTAGAGTACAACTCTAAGAAAGGTAGATTTTACATTGTGACAATGTTATATTGTAAACGCTTACTTGTTTGAACTAGAGTGTATGCAAGAAAGAACGGGACCTACGGAGTAAGAAATACTGCCGAAAAGCAGCATAACGAAGCGTGAGAAAGAGCAAAAAGAAAAAAAGAGAGAGAAGGAGCAAAGTAAATAAATCACACACACTGTAACATATAACTGTTCAGAAGCAAAGGGTAATGCTAAGATTTTTTTAAAATGAAAAACTAGTTGCAAGTCTTAAAAAAAAAAAAGCCCTGCGATAAATTGTAAAGGTTTAGAGTTGGAAGGATTAGAATTTTGAAGTACTTCACAGATTAGTTGAGTCTGTTTAACAGAAGTGAACTCTCCCTTCCCCTTGAATGCCAACACCCCTGCCCACACCATGCATACAGAAGAACACTGAATAAAATGCATTGATAAAGACAGATGACATCAAGACTGGCTGAACATTCAGTCCATGAACAGTGGCCTCCTTGTCTTCTGGCCTGAACTGCACAGGGAAAGTGCTGGTTCAAAGCCTGCTATTCATATGGAAATCAAAGTCCAATGAGGAGAAAAGAATAAACACATTTTCTTAGATGTATTGCTAGATTTTAAATGGAGATACGTGAGATTTCAGAAGAACCGAACAGAGGAATCGGGATAAAATATATTATGTTTTTTTCTTTCTTTCCTTCCTTCCTTCCTTCCTTTCCTTTCTTTTCCTTCCTTTCCTTCCTTCCTTCCTTCCTCCCTCACTCTCTTTCTTTCTTTTTTGGCTAGTCTCTTTTCACTGCAATAATCCGATTATCATAAAACTTCATGTTTCTTTAATTTTTCAAAGACTCTTTTCATTTTTTAAAACATCACAAGTGGTAGAAGATTCTGAAGATAAAAATGGTTAATGTCCTCCTGTTTTTCCAATATAGATAGTATAATTTATAAGTGAGTTTTCTCAAAAATATGGTTCCAGGTAAGCTTACTCTTTTGTAAATTAATTTAGAATTCCAATATAGATTTATATTCCCACAGCCCGGAACCACTAACATACTGAATTTCAGCATACTATATTTCCAGAACCATCATGTTGTGGTACCCAGATTTCAATTTTTTCCCCTTCCCATCTAATTCTAGTCACTAATTGAACAATTAAACCAGACTCAATCTCAAGCCTAGCTCTGAAGCGGAGTGTGATTCCATACTTTCTGACCTTGATATGAAAACATATCAAGGATCCATTTACAAGATATCTATCTCTGAGTGCATGGCGAATCGGAAGACAAATAGGTAAAATGGTTCTTCACAGTACTATTCCATCTAAGCTATCAGGGTTGATGTTTAGTAACTCAAGTGGCAGGCCAAAATGCATGTCTCCCCTAATAAATTGGAACTTTGAGGAATGCTTTGCCTTGGAGTCTGATCTGTTTAGGGATGATATTTGGAACGCTGACATCAAGGTGCTATTACATATCCACTCTGATTCCAAATACTGTGTTTCCCTGAAAATACGACCTACCCCAAAAATAAATCCTAGCTTGATGTTTTATATGCATGCCCAATCTAAGCCCTACTCCCAAAATAAATCCTAATTAAGACCCTGTCCACTCCAGGATGCACGGGTAAAACTTAAGCTAGGGTGGGGATGGAGCTGCCCTACTACTTACCTTTGGACAGTTGCAGTCAGGCCTCGCATATCCCGACACTTGCCTTGCCGGCCCATTTCTTCTGCAGCCAGCAAGGCTTTCCTGAATGCCTCTGCAGCCTATAACAGAGCTCCAGATTGTTCTGGAGATCTGTTATCAGCTGCAGAGGCCTTCAGAAAAGCCTTGCTAGCCGCAGATGAAGTTCCTGAAGGCCTCTGAAAGTGAAGTGAAGGCCGGGGGCAACACATGCAAGTGAGGTGAGTCAATGGACAATGTTCCCGCCTCCAGAAAATAAGACCTGGTGTCTTTTTTTTTTTTGGGTGGAAAAAATATAAGACAGGGTCTTATTTTGGGGAAAACACAGGTAGTAGGTTTGATCATGTAAAGGAGTCTGGTTGCATAAAAAAGATGAGCTTGTAATTGGAAAATACATAAAATTGTATTAAAATTTCAAAACAGAAGAACATGTACATACAAATTTGCAAAGGATCGAATGGCTGGTGAAGATGGTAGAATTTGCTGAGATGGTCAAACTAACTTGTTTGATCAAAGTAAAGATATATCTGTTTATTGCTAACTAGAAACCCCTCATGGATTATTTTTTCTGCATAAAACAGAAAACAAACTTATCATGGTTTTGACAATTAGATACTATAGTTTATAGAGAGGAGAGAGTTATAACTTTAGAGTAAGGGGTAAATCAACAGGTACTTTATAACTGCTGTAAAAAAGAAAATACACTTCTTTATATCTTTTTCTTTCTTTTCTATTTTTCTTTTCTTTTTGCACTTCACCTTTCTCTTTGATTTCTTCCTCCTTATTCTATTTTAGTTTGTATTACTTTTGACTCTTGTTTTTGTAACTTTCAGTAAATTGATATTTAAAAACTAACAAAAGGGTCTGCTTGCATGCATTGAGGCCTGAAGCAGAAACATGCCTAACAATATGCCATGCATCATATTTGCAAGAATACCCTTGCACAACATCATCAGACAGCTCTCTGCCTGATTTACATTAAAAAAATTATTTTGTAATACATTTTTGAAAGGTGAACTTATAATCATCAAAAAAAAAGAAGGCAAAATTAACCCCACATTTCATTTGCTCATGCGCAATTAGACTTTAATTTGGGAAAGAGGGATGGAGTGTTTAATGAGGGGGATGAAGAACCTTTTCTTTCTGTCATTCTGTAGAGACTGCAAAAAAATACATACATGCATGCATGCAGGCATGCATACTGGTTATTTTCCTCAAAATTCCTGCAACAGATTGCTGGATCCAGCTCATTCTTGAATGTAATTTTTCTTTGGCCAGTTTCTCTCATCACATTAAACTTGGTCCTACTCCTTTCTGAAGAGTTATTCTGCTTATAGAGTCCCAAATCCCTCGTATAATTTTTCTCTAACATTTTACTCGATTGGAAAGAATAAAAAGTTTGGTGCATTTGTTGGAATGTCTAAGTATGTTTACGTTGCTTTAGAAAGAGGTAGCCCAAATGGACATCCATTTGTCTGAAATGGTATAGGGGCCTCTGCTTGAGCAGGGTTTGGATTAGAAGACCTCCAAGGTCCCTTCCAAATCTGTTATTATGTTAAAAGTGCCACCTAGATATATAAAAATATAAACTTTATTATTCCAGAGGCATGATTCAGGATTTTGTTAGAAACTGGCATTTGCTTCCAGTTTCCAATAAAAACTGGCAATAGAAAACAATGGGTTCACCTAAGAACCACCATATTCATTTAAAGACCACCACAAAAAAGGTTATAAAACAGGTCTGATTATGTGATGACCCACTTTACAACTGTCACAACTTGTGACTGTAACTGCCAGGCTCAATTATTGTTATAAGTCAAGGACTATTGGTTTTACTACTATCTGACATCAGCATGGCAAAAAGTCCTATAATCTTGATCTAGTCCATTTCATTATTATTATTATTTTTATAGCTTTTCATTCATGCATGTGAATCAACTGCTGGACACACGAAAATCCCTGCTCAGAAAAATGGTATATTCTATCTATGCTCTGTAGTCTAGGTAGCACATTATAATTATTAGTAATGGTGTATGTAACATCTTAGAATAGTAGGATCAGAATAGGTCATTTTTAAAATATTGCATAAAACCTTGAATGTAAAATTGTTCTTAAGGAATAAGGAATAAATAGTACATTTGCTTGTAGCATTTCTTACTCACTCATGTGAAGAAAATTGATAGTAGGTTAAACTGTGCTAGATATCCAAGAAAAGTTACTTTTATTTTTATACTCATGACAATTAGCATTTTTAAAAGACAAACTTCAAAATGAAAAGGAAAGCAAAATGCTCTCTCAATTGATCCACAAGATTAGGTCTGCCATAAGATAAGCCTAAACAAAATGTTTTAAGGAAGCATATACGCAAAGATGTTTCTTACTGGAGAATTAAAAGACAGAAGAGGTGATGAGATACCTTTTCTACTTCAATTATTCATTTGAGAAAGGAAATCTTTGGCAAGCATAAACTGGTTTCTTGAATCGTATGCACAAATTACTGAAAGTGCATAAAATATGAGAGACAAAACAGAACTGCCCCATCAAGTGTCTCGTATCACTTTGTAAAAGGCAGCTGCATCTATGGCATAAACATCTGTCACAGGACACTTGTTTATACACTGGCTTCCTTGCCAGTAAGAATCGAGTGCTTGCAGAGTGCTTGCTTTCATAAAAACAAACGCACAAACCTCCTCGTGACGTACAGCATTATGATATATATCTTGCTTTAAATGAACAAGCTGCTTAACTAAATGGGATAGACAACACTGTCATTGAGTAACATGGTCATTAAGCAATGTTCATGCCTTGAAATTTTCTTCTCCATTGATTCTGTTTATCAGAAGCTAGTTGTGAAGCAGGAAAATGCTGATCACGTGACCACAGGACGCTTAGAAAGTCATCAATACTTATCAGTTGCAAAGCACTCATATTTTGATAATTTGACCTTGGGCATGCTGCTATGCTCATAAGTATGAGTAACGTCATAAGTATGAGGCATGTTAGTTTTTCAGCACTGTTTTAACTTTGGACCGTTGTTAAACAGGACATTTGTCAAGTGAGGATTATCTGTAGTAATAAACTCTGGATTAATCTCTACTCTACAGCACCACCTCCTGGAAAAGCTTCTGACTGGAAAAATAACATGTACCCCGTTTCCCTGAAAATAAGACCTCCCCAGATAATAAGCCCAATCAGGCTTTTGAATGCATGCGCTAAAATAAGCCATCCCCTGAAAATAAGCCCTCCCCAAAACAAAGCAGTAGCCATGAGGTGACCACGCTCACCGTCTCCTGCACCTCAAAAATAATAAGACCTCCCAGAAAATAAGGCCAAGCACATATTTCGGGGGTGAAAGGAAAATAAGACCCTGTCTTATTTTTGGGGAAACAAGGTACCTACTAGGGAACATTATCCACTTCTTTCACCAGTCTTGCCGAGATAGTGTAAAAATCTAAATTACTATGATTTGATTGTTGTGACCTTTACTGTTCTTTCATTTTGTGATGTATACCATCTGGACAATATGTTGAATACAGCCTTCATCCGCTGCATGCCACACTGTATCTATCAAAGAGAGAGAACACAGCAGAGGAGACAGGAAATGTGAACAAGACCGAGATCAGTGAGAACCACAGATCCAACTCCTGTATGCAAGTAACTTCTAATTGAACTTATTACAACTGTCCTAGCATGAACTAACACCACCCCCTTGAGTAATTTAAATGTATCTTAAAAAGACAGTTCTATATTTAGGAAGTTAGGATAATCAGGGTGGAAGACCCATCTGTCTAACATTTGCTCCAGCTGAGGATGCAGAAATCTGTGTATTATTTCTACCCCTTGCTTCTTTTTCATTGCATTGTTTGATTATTGAGAGATGCACGAGCTAGAGCAGAATAGAGATACAAAGGCAAGATTGAAACTCTCACAGGATTTTTATCATTTACTCAGGACACAATAAGGGTTTTAAAATGCAGTCACACACAATGTACTTTTAAGACTGCTGTGCTTATTTGTATTGGGTTGGAAAAAGCAAAAGCAGGCATAGATTATTTAACATGCCCATTTTCTGATAAGGAAAGATTTCATATTTCTGTTCTTTTTGATAAATTAGGTTTTTCTTGGCAGATGACCTGATTATATGAAAGCGCTTGCTCTTAAAAAAGAAATAGGATTGAAAGGGCCAGATAGGCCATCAAATCCAATGTCTTGCTTACTGCAGGGATCAAAACTAAAGCATCCTAGCAGATGGCTGTTGAATATAACTAGGGAAAGGGAGACCACTTAGTTGTTCATTTCATTGCCAAACTAGTCTTCCTTTCACACCCTAAGATTTAGTTACAGAATCTTAGCTATAATTAATCCAGTTTAAATATGGAATAATTATATTGCTCCAGTGTTAACGTATCGGAATATATTGTTAAAATAACAAACATGAAGGACATGAGACCATAGCTTAGAAAGACTCAGAAGCTAGAAGCACAGGAGTGAAATCCAGCAGGTTCTGACAGGTTCTGGAGAACCAGTAGTGGAAATTTTGAGTAGTTCGGAAAACTGGCAAATACAACCTCTGGCTGGCCCCAGAGCGGGGTAGGAATGGGGATTTTGCAGTATCCTTCCCCTGCCACGCCCACCAAGCCACACCCACAGAACCCGTAGTACAAAAAATTGGTTTCACCACTGTAGCAGCATGTTTAAAAGGGGGCATTTCAAAACTCTGCAAACCAACAAAGCAGCAGTCATATGACTACTTGATTAAACAAAAAAAGCTTAAAACAGTTTTCACCAAACAGGAACCAATGGCATTAATGAAACATATCTATTCTTCTAAATATTTTATTTGTTCAGAAAATGATGTCCTTCAAATACTCTTTAGAACCTGATCCTGCACATGAATTCTTGTCCTAAACATAAGTGGTGGCATTTTGCAAAGAACTACATTTTGGCATACAAGGTGATAAACAAATTGCGCACCACTTTAGTTAAAAAGTCTATAAAATTGCTTTTGTTGTAACAATGGAGGCAGTTATATGAACCAGGTTGAATAAACTATTTGACACATTAAAACATTTGAATTGTACTCGTGACAAAATCAAACCTGCAAAATGTAAGCCATCTGTTGGAAATCATTTCACAGATATGAGGCTTATGAGCACTAAGCATTGGAAGAGGAGTCTACAAGTACTAATCTGGTTGCAGAATGCATTTATTGAACAATTAAAAATACCAATGCACCATATTCTACAGTCAGTATCCAAAACTCTTGTCTATTGCTCTATGATAGGTAAACTACAAATATGGCATAGTTTCTTACACTGCCAATTTTTACAATTTTACCTTAGGTTTTGTTTCAAATATTATATGAATTTACAGACTAAAATTTCTATAAATGAAACCAAGCAACTTTCCAGTCCATGCCAACTATTACAATTTTCTCTATTCTTATACTAAAACAAGCCTGCAACATCCAGAACTTTCTCTTCAATATAGAATAGTGTTCCAATCCATCAATTTTCAAATTAGGCTTCTCACAGCCATTAGGAGCTTCTAATATAGCTGCAAATACGCAGAGATAAGACTGGGGGCAGACAGTAATCTTGTTAGAGGACTATTATAGCTCAATTAAACTCTATCTGAACTGAGAATTTCAGAATTGGGTTGATGAATTTCACAATTTGGGAATAAAAATAAAAGAAGCA
>JANHFT010001185.1:21556-32345 GCA_032467955.1 Pseudoxenodon macrops | reverse complement strand
AAGGAAGGAAGGAAGGAAGGAAGGAAGGAAAGAAGGAAGGAAGGAAGGAAGGAAGGAAGGAAGGAAGGAAGGAAGGAAAAAGAGGGAGATTAAATTAGAAATACTATGACTAAAAGTATCTGAGCTATTTTATTTGTTTTGATTCATTCTACCCATCCCACCCAGAGCAATTTACATACAACAAAAAATAAAAATATAATCAGCATCTCCCTGTCAAATATTAAAAAATACATTGCAAAAACCTAAATTGATTATTATTAGTGTCATGAAATCTTGAGTCAACCCAGAAATTCAACATTAAAACTTAAGTAATGCAGGAGTAATATTCTTGACATCCTCAATACCAGCTTTAGGTCCACCTCAGGCAAAGAAACAGCAGATAGAATGCCTAAATCACAGGACTTAAAATATCTGTGTTCAATCAAGATCCAGAAATTCCAGCCACAGAGAAAATAACATATTTAAAATCCAAAGGTTACAGGGCACCTGCTAAAAGTTATTTCTTACAAAAAAGAGAGACTTAATAAAAAAAGATTCAAAGTATTAATCCTTAAAGAAGCTTTTTATTAAATAAAAAGTTTTTATTTTTGCAATCTTTTAGTCTATATCCTAGAATTTTGTACATTAAAAAAACATCAAAACATTCCTGTTCAAAAATTCAAAAATATATCAAATTACTGTATAGTTTAGTTTATAACAAATAATACAGTAAATGACATTCAGACATCATATATAGTATGCTTATAAATAACATCCACATTTGTCTTTTAAATGAATGCTGATTTGCAGTCACTAATAACCTACTGTGGCAATTTCTGGAAAAAAAGAATATAATTAGGAAACACAAAGTCATCAAATGTTCTATAATGTCAATAAATGATTAATCTACCCTTCCCATTGCAATAATAAGCCCATTTGCAATATTTCATGAGAAATGCACAAATACATATATAAATAAATATGTATTTATATAAAGTTAGCATTGGAAAGAAAAGTAATATATATCGAAGAGAACACCTAAATCAGCATGCCACTCAAATACAGACTGAAGCTTAAAAGACTTCTGTACCTTTTTCATCACCCTAAACCAAATAAACTACATTACTGCTTAACACAATCATAAAATGAGCTTCTTGCCTTCTATCAATGCCATTCAATATCAGGTTTCTAGTTATGAGAGATTCATATTAACTTTCATACTTCTACTACTCATATAGGTTTAACAGGAGGAAAAGGTGTGGTTTTTAATGGTTAGCCATCCAGATAATATTAACAAAAAATTCCTTAATTGTCTTTTCTTGACAGTATTCTAGATAACACATAGAATTCTGGAGTAAAATACAAATGCAAACTCCAACATATATATACAGTCTGACCTGAATGTACAGAGGTATAAGTCATCACTAATTAAAACCCATATTTTTATTTCATATCAGTTTATATTCTGCCCTTCTTGGGCAGAAAACACACTATATTCCCTTCGATATCTCTCTATCTCTATTAACCTGGCACAAAAAGCAGAAACAAAATTCAGTTTATATATTACGATCTGACAATCAGAACTGCATTAAAATTGGAATCTCATGGGTTAAAAGGATTAAAGTTGATCCCTTGCCACTACGAATAAAGAATTCTATCCTCATTTTGTTCAGTAAAAAAAGCCATTCTATCACGATTATTGGTCATAGGCTAAAATCTTCCATAGTAAATAGGATAGATGTATAACTAAATACAATGGCACTACTAGATGATTATATTATTCAGAAGACTTGTGTTATGTTTAAACCTCCCTTGCATATCTATAGAAAACTCATATACTTTTAATTGTGTAGAAATATGGGGCTGGAAGAGACACAAAAGTAATCTAATCTAATCCTCGACAGATTTAGCACACCCAAACTAACAGCAGCAAATTAATCCACTCAGTGGAAGATTGCATCTCTGATTTAATTATAGTAGAGTAGCTCATAAAATAGAACACGATTTAAGTGGCCACAAGAGATGGAAAATCAGTATCTCCAAGAAACCAAAATTCACTACTTCACAAGCAGCACAATGAAGTTTCTCTGTCCTATCAGTTCCAAAATGATTTCACAAAATTTATTACAATAGTATTTCCTTTGCGATGACAATGTCTCTGTACTAGTATACTATTACATGTATATAAATTTTGGACAATTTAAAGATACATCAGTTATATACAGATCCAAAATACATATAATTTTCTTAAAAGATACAGAACATTTTATATTACAGCATTAGCAGTTGCAAATCCTTTCAGCTTATTGGATTTATCATGTGTTAATGACAAACATGTCCAGTTCAAGTAAATACAAAATAAAGATAAAATGATATTAGAAGTAGTTAAATAACGAGGTAAAAGATCTTATGCCAAAAAAGATGACAACTAACAAAAAGTTCCCTAAGAATAATAATAGTGGTGTGGAGGGAACTGAAATAGACCTCAAAGCAACTGCAAAAAAGGCAAAAAAACAAACAAAGAAAGTAGGTATTGCTGAATAAAAAGATAATGATAGAGATAGAAGCATGATATGAAAGCTAGGATTGGAAGAAGAAACAGCTGCTGCCATTCTCCTATTTAGAAACAAGGATCATGCAGATATCAGGAAAAGTACAAAATTCTGAATACAACATCTCTAAGAATAACAAATATGCCTTCCTTGTTATTTATTTCCTTTCTGCGGCACAACCAATATCAGTACCACAAGAAATTAAGCATGCAAAACTAAATGAACAAAAAAGGATCTTGCCAATGCAGTAATTTACAATGTCATTTGGCACTACTGTGTATTCTTTATTGGATTCTAATCAATTATTATTCTCTCCATCTCACTGAAAAAATGTTTACCAAGATTAACCTATCCAACCTGCAGACCTAACTTCCAAAAACTATTCTTCAGAAGCTTTTACATATGTCAGGTTGCCTATATACCAAGTCAGAAAGGAGAAGGAGAAGTTCCAACCCCAGGAATTCCTTTACAGGCAAGCCATATTTTATGATCAAAGAATCAGAGAGATAGAAACCTTAAGATTGTATAATCCAGGAGTGTCAAACTCGCGGCCGGCAGGCCAAATGCATCACACGCGAGCCACTCCCACCCCTGGTCTAGCAAGGGGGGGGAAGTTGTGATACATCACATGATGACAACGTGATGCCGCGAGTTTGATACCTCTGGTATAATCCAACCCGTGCCCATAGTCTAAGAAATAAATTGTGTTTTCAATATTCAAATCCAAAAAGAAAGAAATTTATTTTTGTTGAATTTCTCCACTCTTGAATTATATAATTTTTATAACAATAAAATGGGACCAGGCACAATAATAAAAAGAATATAATAGAATATAATAGGCATGATATTGATTTATCATAGTATAAGAATATACTATGATAAATCAATATCATGCCTAAGTATATCAACTATTGGCAACATCAACATGGGTAGCCTTAACTACCAAAGACTCTATGGAACAGCTCAGTTTTTACTGCTCCATGGAGGATTGTTAAAACCTGTGTTAGTCTAGCTGATTGTCAGGAAGAAAAAGCAGATCCCACTATTTCATAAAGTGAGGACTATAACTTACAAATACTGTTCATAGGCTCTTGCTGATCTCACTTTCTCATAGCCAAGATAACTGAAAAATAAAAAAATAATGTTTCTTCCTGGACAAAGAAGTAGAGACAGAGGTATCAGATACAGCTTTAAAGGTCAGAAATAACATTCTAGATTTTATACAGAAGGGGAAGAGCTGAGATGGCTATGGAGCAGCAGTTTCTCTGCTGAGCAACTTATGCTATGTTATGTGGTCTATGATTTTATCCAGAATCTCTTTGCAACAAGTAAAGCATTTGCCATATTGGCATTACATGGCTCTCATTTAGAGGAGCAACTGCATTTTATACCAACTGTAGTATCTGAGCAGTCCTTACAGATAATACAATTCAATGCATATTGCAGTAGTTTATCCTGGTGGCGATAACGGAATACATCATTACTACTTGTTCTTCTCCCAGAAGTTGATACAACTAATGCATCAGTTGTAGAAAGGATGCCCTGACCATAGCTTCCACCTGCCTAAGTCCAGGAGACCCAAGACCAACTAGCTTTTTTGGGGGAATGCTATCAGATCCCAAATTATATGACTATATACAGAAAATTATAGATGACTTTGGGACAAACATCAACTATGACTTGTCACACTAAGCTCAAGTCTCTTTCTCACTGGGGTCTGGACACTATACTGGTTAATCTCTTATTGTCTCAATTTGGGGAGAGCCACCCAAGCACCATCCCCATTCTCAAACACATATAGACATATGGAACGGAAAGTTGGGAGTTCCATCCAGGTGGTGGTGCAAGGTCACTACTGCTCTCCAATGGTTGCATTACAGACTCCAGACTGAACATTCAAAAGAGAACTCTATGCACTTTCTACTCACCCAACCTCTTAATCTATCACTCAACTGGGGAGTGTAAATGTTGGCAATGCTCTTGACAGATATAGTCAGTATCGTATTTGGAATGTCTTTGATGGTAAACTGTAATGTCTCAAATATTTCTTTGTTCACATGTCTCTTCTCTGTACACTCCTCTCTTCTACAGCATTAACAAACTAAGCACAAGTCTCTGTTTCCCTTCCCACCAAGCTCCACCAAACCTCATCAACAGCCTGCAGGTCTACACTTCTCAACATTTCTCTATCCTCCATTCACTTGGTTCCTCTCCCCCTCAGCCCTCCCTCTGCTGCTGATCCATCGCTATCAGATCATTCTTTTCTTAGTAGCACTAAAAAAATGCCACAGCCACAACTGCCTAGCTACCAACTTTTTTCCTTCACTTTCATTTTCTTATTTAGCAGTTCGTTTTAATCCTCAATCTCAGCGACTTCCTTCTAATCTGGCCTCAGCGAGGAAGTAGAATTTTGTACTCTGCATCTTCTGCTATAACTCATGCCTTCAACTAATCATTAAAAACCCTACATTTAAAAATGCAAACTAAAGTTATTATATAAATTTCTGCTATGCAGCCATCTTTTTGTTGCAGTGGGAGCAGAGATAGATCCAGGAAGAGTGAGACAGTTGACTCAAGTTATAGCATCCAGCTGTCATCCTAAATCTCCAAAATTAGCCTGCTGATCATTCAACTCATAAAGGATGCCAGCCACCATTAGCCTTGAAAAAAAGTTTTAACAGTCCATACAAATTTTACATTTATCCTCTGTTTCTGGTAGAGAAATATTCAGCAGCCAAGAATAAAATTTCTACCTATGCAGAGTTTTGGAACTTTTATCATTTTTACTTTGGTTGGAACTCAGAAGATCTGCTATAGCCTGCTACTCATGGCACTGCCAAAATAAATGCCATAATGCTGCATTTTCTTTTAAAAAACGCATCAATGATTAGTAGAAAGAATTACACTAATATTTAGCAATATTTTATTAGACGTTTTGGGAAATAAAATCAATAATCTTCCAAATATTGCCTTGAAAATGATAAGGGGAATCATTTACTTTCATTTTTATTAATTTATTCAACCAAAATAATCCTTCAAAAGTTCAAAAAATGAATAAAAATAACATAATCAATAAAATAGAAAGGATAAGAATTCAAAAATAAATCTAGTCAGGTTTTAAACTCCAATGAAAATCCAACTGAATTAAAAAGAATATTAAACTAAGGATTTATTTCTTCTTAACTTATAATTCCTTTAGATGGACTGAGTAGATCAGCCTCAACAATTGAGAATCCTCTCTGATTACTATTATGTGGAAGATACAGCTCCTTTGTTAATTGAAAACTGAAAATCCCAATCCAAACATTTCCAGAGGTAGGCAGGTAGGGAAGGCAGGTAAAATCCATGTGATTCTTCCCTGTAATTGAATTCCTTGCACTGGAGATGAAAATTTTACATGTGTGGTGCAGATTATTTACAAACAAGTGTTCCCCTTAATCGTTTAGGCAGAGAAATACATATTCTTGGTAAGGTCACAAAAGACTTGCATGTCATTTTATGATTCTGAAATAAAAGAAGCATTAGTAAAGTGATATATAAAAATATTATTCAGCCACAAAGTGCAAAAATATCTTAAAACAACTGCATTCACTTTTATTCCATGAAATCAATCACAAATCATTACAATCAGAATGTTTATTTATATTTATATATTTATTTTTCTCTAAAAGGCAGCTGATTTTTAAAAGGATACTGTACAAAATCATAACACTTAATGAAATTAAAATAAAGCAGCATAACTTAAAAATCACAATAATTAAAGATAAGCCATGATTATAACAATGGGTTAAAAACAAGTGGTACAAACTTAATTTAGAACTAGACAAGTCAAATCTATTAGCTGTGTTTTATCTAATTTAGCAGTCTAATAGCTTGTGTGAGAACAATTCAAGCAAAGTTCCAAGAAAAAGAATCTCTGTGAGCTAGAATCTTCTTACTCAATTTGCATTGTTTGCTGATTTATTACATATAGTCTATCTTTTCACCAGATGATGATGAATGTTGGTCAGTATTCCCTCCTCTCATTTTTCTTATTATAATAGCACTGTGGGATAGACTGGGCTGAGGGAAAATGGTTGACTCATAGTCACACAATGAGCTTTAATCTGGATGTCCCAGGAACTTCAATCATTGTACCACCCTAGAGGTCAAGGAACTGTTCAGGGACTGACATCAAAGTATCTGCTTCTACCTGTTCATCAGTTCAAAAGCAGATTTCAAGAGTTATGTGACAGAATGCTAGGCTTCAGGCCAAGCCATTTAAGTTCCTTCATTTGGAGGGAAGGGAAGAGTCCTAAACAGAATAAAATGAAAAACTACAAATAACTTCAAGGAGACTCTTCTTCCAAGTTTGAGTCCTCGTTGGATCCTTTCCTGATGGCTAAGGTAGTATTAACTTTTCTTTTCAATTACACTAGTGCGCTAAACATTGATGCTGACTATCAGGCAGCTTTGTGTGTTCATTTGAACACAAGCTAGGAATTACCCCCTATTTCTATTATTCAGTAAATTCAGCTTGTGTTCTAATCTACACACAAAATTTTCCTTTAGACTGTCATTCAACACAAGCAGGTTAGTAAATCAGAAAGAACTGAACAGCCCTATATGAGGCAAGTGTAGCTTCAAATGCCTTCCTGGGGCTGGGGCTCTCCTCAAATACATTTGTCTGCCTAGAGCTATCCAAGGTCCTGCAATTCAAGGTAGATATCACACACTCGCTAAATCAAAACTATTCTGAAATCTCTCATAATAACCAAAATCCTTTTGTTCGTGGTAAAATCAGGTTATTAGCAATAGACAGTATACATTTACTGAAATTGATAGAATATCATTCACATGACATATGTATATTAGTCTTTACTCATTTTAAAAATAACTTACAATAGTTATATGTTCATGTGTACATAATTTATTCTTTATTGTTCTGTTATGTTTATTGTTTGCTTTAAGAAGTTAGTATCACATACTTCCAACTTATAGTTGAAATTACAGTTGAAATTATATTGTGCAAATGATGTGATGTGAAAGATATCAAAGAAAGAGATAGATAGATAGATAGATAGATAGATAGATAGATAGATAGATAGATAGATAGATATCAGTCTTAACTAAAATGAGAAACGACTATTTGATCTCATTTATCAAATATGCATGTCTTTAAAATGGCATTTTATGTTTCCAGTAATGTTGAAAATTTGAGGGAAAAGGGAATATGAGAACAGAAATAATCAGAGAGAAGAGGACTACTGCAATATTTCTTTTGAGATCTAAACTTATTTTATTGCTCATATACATCACTGTATATCATTGAAACAAATATAATGTTCCAAAGGTGCTTTTCAAAAAGCAACTGGACTTGGTTTTTTCCTTGAAAATGTTTCATTTCTGACAGTCAGAACTGAAGACGATTCTTGGATGAGAAGCCAAATATTTTCAAGGAAAAAAACTAAGAAAATCCAGTTGTCTTTTGAAAAGCCTCTTTGAGACAATCATGACCAGCATAATTGAGAATCTCCATTTGACTCCATTGAGACAAATATATAACTTTTTACTTACATTATAAATTTTAATTTGCATTCCAAATCATGATACTGTTTATTAAAAAGAAGCAACTGTCAACATATATTCATATACATGAAGCATATTGGGCAGCAAGTAAAGTAACATGCTAAATGTTAATCAAGAAGAAGAGGATGCCACTTCTTTTTATATTGTACTGCAATGTCACAAAATAAATGTATAATGGAAGAAGAATTGATGAAATGTTGGCTTACTGCAGTCATTCCCATTTATATATATATTTCACATTACCCATAAAGCAAGCACCATAGCTGGAAAGACTTCTATCATGAGCTAGAAGTGTGCCACAGCTGCCGCAAGAACCAATGCGGTATCCATTTCTAGTTGCCACGACACAAAAAAGATGCTCAGAAAGACTGCAGAAAAGATAGTAGGGGGTTAAACTTGACAAAGAACAGTTAAAGAAACTCATGTATAGCCTAAAGAAATAAAAAAAGCTAAGGGAAACATAGTAGCAGCCTTCCACAATAAATGAACGAACATTACACGGCATAGAGTATGGACTTATTGTCCATAAAATCCAAAGGTAACACAAAAAACAATGGTTTAAAACTTCACCCAGAGTAATCCAAATATGAAATGAGAAATTTCCTGTGAGAAGGTTATTAAACGCCAGAACCGCCTGCCTCCTGAAGTTGTGGGTGTTCCATCATTGGAAATTTTCGGAAAAAGATTGAACAGTGATTGGTCGAAGATGGTCTGACGATTCCGGCACTGGGTAGGCACTTGAACTGTAAGACCTCCGAAGTCTCTTCCAGCCATATGATTCTAAAACTCTGTATTTAATCACTATCCTAACATATGATAAATTGGGTACTTAGATTATACTGACCTCTTCCTTTTTTTCTTTTTCCCTAAAGCAAGTGTGTGTGATCTCGCTGACCATCACATTATGAGGGAAAAACTGATGCTTACTTGTAATTCTATATATGAACACAGATGAATTATTGGAATAAAAAGCCTCCTTTTGCACCAGTAGAGGAGGACGCTACTGCTTTGTTTTAAATCTGTAAATATATCTAATTTGCGGAAACAAGTCCTGAAAGACCAAAGGTTAAATTTCCCCTGTAGATGATAAATGCAAACCAAATCAATTCCATGTGCTTATTTTAGAATAAAGAAATGAAAATCCTCTTACGCTACAAATTCTATGTAATCTTCATTATAAATTCCAGACACATTGGTATGCAGAGGTGGGATTCACATAATTTATCTACCGGTTTGCCCAGCATCGAAAATGTGAGTGAGCGTGCGCGCACACCTTCTGTGCATGCACACGGCCTTCCACGCATCCACTTTGCTCACATGTGTGATTTGCATGCATGCACATGGCTTGAAAATGTGGCTAAATAGGACGGCATAGTGCCAGGACGAGTGGGCAGGCCCACCCACAGATCGCTACTACCAGTTCACCCAAACCAGTCCGAACCAGATGAATACCACCTCTGTTGATATGGTAAAATAATCCAAGATTTATTGCCATTTAGCAGGTAGAAATCAAGGCTGCATTTTACAATAGGTGTTGTTACTAGCAGCAGTATTATAATAATTATGTCTGATTACTTTGCAACCTACTGAGATCAAATGGACATTCACTTTATAGTGGAGTGTCAACTTCCCTGTGAAGCGTGAAATGCCTACATATCTGGGACCTCTAGTTTGTGTAATTAGTTGGCCATAAAAACTAAACTCATTGCTCTGTACTTGTAAAAATTACACATCAAGGAAACTAAACCTAGTTCAAAAGTCTTGAAACATTATATTACTTATCTCTGATAATTATATTACATATGTGTATCACTAGATATATTTGAAATAGTTATAAACAAATATTTTAACACTTATGATAATTCACTGTCATGAAAAAGTGAACCATGGATTAATATGTTTAAATGCTTTAAAGAAATAGAAAGCATTATATTTTCTTATACTTGTACATTCAACAAAAGTTGTATATGATATAGAATTGTCTTTTCAAGACTTTTAAGTGTTAAAACATTTGTTTATAAGTATTTCAAATATATCTGGTGATACACATATGTAACATAATGATCAGAGATAAGTAATATAATGTTTTCATCAATTTAAAACTGACCCATTTTGTAGACAATATTTTAGCTTTAGAGATACTTTAGATAATTTTAAATGTAAAAGAAAATCCATGGATGTAGATACCTATGAAATTATGAACCATGTGACTGTGGAAAACTAAAATATAGCCTATTTTTCTATTAGAATCAATAAGGGCTTAAGTGGAAAAAGCAGGCCCTAAAAAGGTACATGTACCAAAGTTTTAGATAGAAAGATTTCAAAATGTATCAGAACTATTTGTAATCATGCTGAGCAGTTGCTTACTATGAGATGTGATTTTCTAAAGTACTGTATTTTTCAAAGTATAAGATGCAACTTTTTCCCCCTAAAAGAGGGTGGAAATGTTGGTGCATCTTATACACCAAATACAGCAATTTTGGCCTCCTAAAGCCCTGCCCCTGCATCCCATTTTTGCAAAAAATAGGCCTGCTTTTCTCAAAAACGGGGTGCACAGAGGGTTTGGGAGGCTTGAAGAGTGTTTCTGTGATCTGGGGGAAGGCAAAAACGCCCCTGTTTTTGCGAAAAAACGGGCAAAAAATGGGCCATTTTTTGAAAAAACATGGGCCATTTTTTGAAAAAAGGTGCGT